>JAUNZM010002724.1:0-20933 GCA_033459285.1 Clamator glandarius | reverse complement strand
TATCAAAGCTGTTAACGTGCGTTTTGTAGCAATAACTTTTGTTTTTAGGTCAATAATATCTTCAGATTGGTAGTTATGAGCAGGTTTTTGGATAATAACGCTTTGAATTTTGCTAATAACCTCAACTTCATTGATAGTAAAATGGGTTTGATTGGTAACGTTGTGAATTTGGGAAAAAACGTGTATTTGATGGGCAAAAATGTGCATTCTTGTGGTAAAGGCATGGATTTTGATGGGTAAAAATGTGAATTTGATGATAATGTGAATTTTTTTCGGTAAAAACGTGAATTTTGATGGCTAAAAATGTGAATTTCATTGACAATAACATGAATTTCATCGATAACGACATCAATTTCATTGTTAATAACGTGAGTTTGATGGATAATAACGTGAATTTGCTAGAAAACGTGCATTTGATTGGTAAAACGTGGATTTTTCTGGTAAAAACATCAATTCTTCTGTTAAGAACATCAGTTCTTTTGATAGAAGTGGATTTTGATGGGTGGAAACGGGAATTTGATTGCTGATAACTTGAGTTTATCGATAATTATCTGGATTTACCAGCAATAACCTGAATTTATCGGTCACGCGGTCTGCTTTTTGAGCAATAATCTCTTTTTTTATGACAACACTCTCTAATTTCGGTGATCGCACCTAGTTTTTTTTTTTTTTTTTTGGAGTGGCCGCACCGATTATGGTGACGACGTCCGTTTTGGAGGACGATAACCGTTTATTTCCACGATAACGTTGGATTTTGCGGTAACGCCGCCGCGTTTTAGGGCAGGAACGTCAGGTTTGGGGGCGAGATCTTGGCGTTTAGGCCAATCCTGACGGATCCTGGTAGGAGGTGTCTGATTTTTTTGGGCTCTGGCAGTGGGAATTGGTTGTTTTTGCCGGTTGTCCGTGTTGGTAACTCTGTCTTTCTCCGCCTCTCTCTGTCCTAACGGGGTTTCTTCCAGTTCAACTGCAGATCGAAGACCTGACCCGCAAACTGCGCACGGGAGACCTGGGCATCCCCCCTAACCCTGAGGACAGGTTGGGACCTTCCCCGCGCCTCCCGCCCGCCGGGGCGCTTCCCGGCTTCCCGACGCCATTCCCAGCGCCCGGGCTGCCCCCACGGCCGCCTCGGGGGATCTGGGGATCGTTAACTGCCCCCCCCAAACCCGCCCCCGGGCGAGACCGGAGCCGTTATCCCTGCGGAGAACGAGTCTGGGATCCCTGGTGGATATGGGGCTCGTTACCCCCGTGGGATTCCCGTTCGATCTGCCGCCGCCCCTGGCCGTAACGGATCCGGGATCCCTGGCGAATAACGAGTCTGGGATCCCTGGCGGATACGGGGCTCGTTATCCCGGGTCTGGGATCCCCGTTGGATCTGCCGCCCTGGCCGGTAACGGATCCGGGGGCTCTGCCGGGTCTGTTCTCCCTGGAGGATTCTGGGTCTGGATTCTCGGATCCGTTATCCGTGGCCTGTAGCGGATCTGGGAAGCCTAGTGGATGCCGAACCCACTATCTCCATGGGATCCCAGATCCATTATCCCTGGGGGATACTGGGCTGGTTTCCCTCCAGGACCCCTGATCCGTTGTCCCTGGCCAGTACTGGATTCCAGGATTCTCCTTGTGTCCGTTGTCCTTGGTGAATCACAGGTCTGGGATCTGTTATCCGTGGCGGATACCAGCTCTGGGATCCCTGATGGTTCCTGGGCCCGTTATCCCCGTGGGATCCCGCTGTCCTTGCCAGACCCATTAAATCCTGGTGGATCCTGGGTCCAGGCTCCCGTGGGATCCATTACTGGCGCCAGAGTCACGGTTTGGCCGGTTATCCCTGGATTCTGGATCCGTGATCCCCACCAGCCTCTTGTTGATCCTGGATCTCCTACTCCCATCAGATCCCTGGTCTGTTACTCACACCAGATCCTTTATCCCTGGCTAATACCGGGTCTGTTAACCCGGTGGATCACCTGGATCTGTTCTCTCTGGCCAATCCTGGGTCCGTTATCCCTGGAGGATCCCGGATCCGTTATCCCGGGTCTGTTATCCTTGGCAGATCCCGGATCCGTTATCCCTGCCAGATCCGTTTACCCCATTGGGATCCCGGGCTCGTTATCCCCAGGAGATCCCGGACCCGTTTATCCCATTGAGATCCCAGATCCATTTATCCGCAGCAGATCCCGGGCTCGTTATCCCCAGGAGATCCCGGATCCGTTCTCGGGGGGGACGAGCGGTGAGGGGGTTCCAGGCTCTTGCTGCCGCCCCACTCCCCGTTTTCCCCTCGTTTCCCACCGATTTGGTTAAATCCGGCTACAGCTCCCCCCAAAAAGCCTTAAATTCACCTTTTTTTACCAATTCCCACCCGATTTCTCCCGGGATGGGGGATCCTTGAGCCCCCGCGGCGGCCGGCCGGAGCCTAACGAGCGGCTGCTAACGAGCCAGAGGTGGGGGGAGCCGTAACGGCCGCCCCGGCGCTGGGTTTTTTTTGGGGTGAAATCCAGGAGAATCGGCAATAACCCTGACTTGCTCCTCCGCAGCGCAGCGTTAACGAGCTGGGGCCTCGTTAGCGCTAATTACCAGCGGACGCCTGCTTGCGGTGGCGGCGTGGGGAGGGGGAGGGAAGGGTTTAATGAATTACTAATTAACGAGCGGTAATTAGCTGACCTTTGTTTCGCGTGTCCGCAGTTCCCTTTAGGCCGCGAAGGACGGTGCCAACTGGGTTGAACCCCGAAAAGTCGCTTTTTCACCCCAAACCGGGTGCAGGTTTCCGAGCGCCGCCCGCGATGTAGTTTTTTCCGGAGAATCCAACATTAATCTCTTCCCTTCTTGCAGCCTCAAATTGACAATTTTGGGGGAGGGGGGGGGGGAAAAAAAGGTCCAAGCTCACCAAAAAAAAGGGGAGGAATTGTGACTTTTTCATTCCTGATTCTGATTTAATTCTCATTTTTAACGATTTTGGTGTTTTTTTTTTTTTAACGGTTCTGGTTTATAATCCGTTTTCCTCCCCCCCGAACACGGCTCTGCTAATCCGATCGACTTTTCCCTCTGGAGCTGCCGCGCTGCCAAAAAAAAAAAAAACAAAAAAACAAAAAAAATACAAAAAGCCGCCTTCCCCTATAAAACACGGAAGTTTTTCCTCTTTAAAAACCAGAGAAACGGGCACAAAAGGCCTAATTTTGTTAAAAACAAACAAACGATAAGCGAGGTTAAAAAGCAAACAGGTCAAAGCGCCCCAAAACAGGGAGAGAGGAGGGGGCGGAGGGAGAGGGGGCGTCAGCTCCTCGTTAGGGGCTCGCGGACCCCCTCGTTAACGCAGGGGGGTGTCGGGGGGCGCGCGGTGACCCCCTCCCCGCACCCCCCGTCCCCTCCAGGTCCCCCTCGCCGGAGCCGATTTACAACAGCGAAGGGAAGCGGCTCAACACCCGCGAATTCCGGACCCGCAAGAAGCTGGAGGAGGAGCGGCACAACCTCATCACCGAGATGGTCGCCCTCAACCCCGACTTCAAGCCGCCCGCCGACTACAAGTGAGGGGGCGATCCGGAGGGGGGATCCGGAGGGGATCCGGAGGGGATCCGGAGGGGATCCGGGGCCACCCTGCGCTCCCGGGAGGGGTTCCGACATCATCTAGGAGCTTCTTGGGAAGGGTTCTGTCCGGATCTGGTGTTCCTGGGAGATTCCAACCTGACCCAGGAGCCTCTAGGGGGTGGTTCTGGTGGGATCCAGGGGGATTCCAAGCAGATCCAGTGTTCCCTGAGGGATTCCAAGCAGATCCGGGAGCTTCTGGGAGGGTTCTGGTGGGATCCAGGGGGATTCCAAGCAGATCCAGTGTTCCTGGGGGGTTTCAACCAGATCCCGTATTCCCTGAGGGATTCCAAGCAGATCCGGGAGCTTCTGGGAGGGTTCTGGTGGGATCCAGGGGGATTCCAAGCAGATCCAGTATTCTCTGAGGGATTCCAAGCAGATCCGGGAGCTTCTAGGAGGGTTTTGGTGGGAATCAAGAGGATCTGGGGGGAATTCCAAGCAGATCCAGTGTTCCTGGGGGGTTTCAACCAGATTCTGTATTCCCTGAGGGATTCCAAGCAGATCCGGGAGCTTTTAGGAAGGTTTTGGTGGGATCCAAGAGCATCTGGGGGGAATTCCAAGCAGATCCAGTGTTTCTGGGGGGTTTCAACCAGATTCCATATTCCCTGAGGGATTCCAAGCAGATCCAGGAGCTTCTGGGAGGGTTCTGGTGGGATCCAAAGGGATTCCAAGCAGATCCCGTATTCCTTGAGGGATTCCAAGCGGATACAGGCGCTTCTGGGAGGGTTCTGGTGGGATCCAGGGGATTTGGGGGGGGGGGATTCCAAGCAGATCCAGGAGCATTTAGGGGGATATCAATCGGATCCAGGAGCTTCTGGAGGGGTTCTGGCTGGATCCAGGAAAATCTGCGAGCGATTCTGCCCAGATCTGGTGTTCCTGGGGGATTCCAACCAGATCCAGGAGTTTCTGGGCGGGATTCCAATTAGATCCAGTGTTCCTGGGGGGATTCTGGTTGGTTCCAGGACGATTTAGGGGGGGGAATTCTGCCTGAATCCATCATTCCTGGGTTCAGCTGAGTCGGTTCCGCCTGGATCCGGCTTTCCCAGGCACTGTTGGGGACGGATTCAATGGGCCTGAGGGCTGCTGGGTGGTTCCGGTGGGATCTGGGGTGATTCTGGTGGGATCTGGGGTGGTTCCAGTGGGATTTGAGGTGATTCCGGTGGGATCTGGGGTGGTGCCGGTGGGATCTGGGGTGGTTCCGGTGGGATCTGGGGTGATTCCGGTGGGATCTGGGGTGGTTCCGGTGGGATCTGGGGTGGTGCCGGTGGGATCTGGGGTGATTCTGGTGGTTCCGGTGGGATCTGGGGTGGTGCCGGTGGGATCTGGGGTGATTCTGGTGGTTCCGGTGGGATCTGGGGTGGTGCCGGTGGGATCTGGGGTGATTCTGGTGGTTCCGGTGGGATCTGGGGTGATTCTGGTGGTGCCGGTGGGATCTGGGGTGGTTCCTGTGGGATCTGGGGTGGTGCCGGTGGGATCTGGGGTGGTGCCGGTGGGATCTGGGGTGATTCCGGTGGGATCTGGGGTGGTTCCGGTGAGATCTGGGGTGGTGCCGGTGGGATCTGGGGTGATTCCGGTGGGATCTGGGGTGGTGCCGGTGGGATCTGGGGTGATTCCGGTGGGATCTGGGGTGGTGCCGGTGGGATCTGGGGTGGTTCCGGTGGGATCTGGGGTGATTCCTGTGGGATCTGGGGTGATTCCTGTGGGATCTGGGGTGGTTCCGGTGGGATCTGGGGTGGTGCCGGTGGGATCTGGGGTGATTCCGGTGGGATCTGGGGTGGTTCCGGTGGGATCTGGGGTGATTCCGGTGGGATCTGGGGTGGTGCCGGTGGGATCTGGGGTGATTCCTGTGGGATCTGGGGTGGTGCCCGTGGGATCTGGGGTGGTGCCGGTGAGATCTGGGGTGGTGCCGGTGGGATCTGGGGTGATTCCGGTGGGATCTGGGGTGGTGCCGGTGGGATCTGGGGTGGTGCCGGTGGGATCTGGGGTGGTTCCGGTGGGATCTGGGGTGGTGCCGGTGGGATCTGGGGTGGTGCCGGTGGGATCTGGGGTGGTTCCGGTGGGATCTGGGGTGATTCCGGTGGGATCTGGGGTGGTGCCGGTGGGATCTGGGGTGATTCCGGTGGGATCTGGGGTGATTCCGGTGGGATCTGGGGTGGTGCCGGTGGGATCTGGGGTGGTTCCGGTGGGATCTGGGGTGGTGCCGGTGGGATCTGGGGTGGTGCCGGTGGGATCTGGGGTGGTTCCGGTGGGATCTGGGGTGGTGCCGGTGGGATCTGGGGTGATTCCGGTGGGATCTGGGGTGATGCCGGTGGGATCTGGGGTGGTGCCGGTGGGATCTGGGGTGGTTCCGGTGGGATCTGGGGTGGTGCCGGTGGGATCTGGGGTGGTGCCGGTGGGATCTGGGGTGGTTCCGGTGGGATCTGGGGTGATTCCGGTGGGATCTGGGGTGGTGCCGGTGGGATCTGGGGTGGTGCCGGTGGGATCTGGGGTGATTCCGGTGGGATCTGGGGTGGTGCCGGTGGGATCTGGGGTGGTTCCGGTGGGATCTGGGGTGGTGCCGGTGGGATCTGGGGTGGTGCCGGTGGGATCTGGGGTGGTTCCGGTGGGATCTGGGGTGGTGCCGGTGGGATCTGGGGTGATTCCGGTGGGATCTGGGGTGGTGCCGGTGGGATCTGGGGTGATTCCGGTGGGATCTGGGGTGGTGCCGGTGGGATCTGGGGTGGTGCCGGTGGGATCTGGGGTGGTTCCGGGGTGATCCCGGTCTCCTGACTCTCCCGCTGCCCTCAGGCCTCCGGCGACGCGGGTGAGCGACAAGGTGATGATCCCGCAGGACGAGTACCCCGAGATCAACTTCGTGGGGCTCCTCATCGGGCCCAGGTGCGGCCGCGCCCCCAAACTCCCCACCCCGCTAACGAGGCCACGCGCTAACGAAGCCGGGCTGCCGCCACGCTCCCCTCGGCTCCTTCGTGGAGTCCCGCTTTGGGGTCCCCCCTTCCCCAATTTAGGTTCAATCCCTCCCTGCGTCCCTTAAATTGCTTTGGGGGGGCTTTTAACGATACTGGGGTCAGCGTGTTAACGAGGGTTGGCTCTTAACGAGGCTGTGGCGCTGCCTTTTCCTGTTTGCTCCTTTGGGGGGTCCCAGTTTAGGTTCCCCCCGCTCCGTGTCCCCTAAAACACTTGGGGAGGTTCTTAATGGTGTCAGGGTGTTAATGAGGCCGGGTTGTTAATGAGGCTGGGTTGTTAATGAGGCCGGGTTGTTAATGAGGCTAGGGTCTTAATGAGAGTCCTAATGAAGTTGGGGTGCTGCTGTGCTTCTATTTGTGTTGGGTTCTGGGGTGAGCGACCCCCAAATCTGTCAGTTGCCTTCGATCCAGCAGGTGCCCCCCACATCCCTGGGTGCCCCCAATATCATGGGTTCCCCCCCCGATCCGATGGGTAACCTCCAAATCCATCAGTACCCCTTGATCCAACATCCCTGAGTGCCCCCAATATCATGGGTCCCCCCCAATCTGATAGTTGCCCCCCAAATCCATCAGTACCCCCTGATCCAGCAGGTGCCTCCCACATCCCTGAGTGCCCCCGATATCATGGGTCCCCCCCGATCCGATGGGTAACCCCCAAATCCGTCAGTACCCCCCGATCCAGCAGGTGCCCCCCACATCCCTGAGCGCCCCAAGTATCATGGGTCCCCCCCAATCTGATAGTTGCCCCCCAAATCCATCAGTACCCCCCGATCCAGCAGGTGCCCCCCACATCCCTGAGTGCCCCCAATATCATGGGTCCCCCCCAATCTGATAGTTGCCCCCCAAATCCATCAGTACCCCCTGATCCAGCAGGTGCCTCCCACATCCCTGAGTGCCCCCAATATCATGGGTCCCCCCCGATCCGATGGGTAACCCCCAAATCCATCAGTACCCCCCGATCCAGCAGGTGCCCCCCACATCCCTGAGCGCCCCCAGTATCGTGGGTCCCCCCCAATCTGATAGTTGCCCCCCAAATCCGTCAGTACCCCCCGATCCAGCAGGTGCCCCCCACATCCCTGAGCGCCCCCAGTATCATGGGTCCCCCCCAATCTGATAGTTGCCCCCCAAATCGGTCAGTACCCCCCGATCCAGCAGGTGCCCCCCACATCCCTGAGCGCCCCCAGTATCATGGGTCCCCCCCAATCTGATAGTTGCCCCCCAAATCCGTCAGTACCCCCCGATCCAGCAGGTGCCCCCCACATCCCTGAGCGCACCCAGTATCATGGGTCCCCCCCAATCTGATAGTTGCCCCCCAAATCCATCAGTACCCCCCGATCCAGCAGGTGCCCCCCACATCCCTGAGTGCCCCCAGTATCATGGGTCCCCCCCGATCCGATGGGTAACCCTCAAATCCGTCAGTACCCCCCGATCCAGCAGGTGCCCCCCACATCCCTGAGCGCCCCCAGTATCATGGGTCCCCCCCAATCTGATAGTTGCCCCCCAAATCCATCAGTACCCCCCGATCCAGCAGGTGCCCCCCACATCCCTGAGCGCCCCCAGTATCGTGGGTCCCCCCCAATCTGATAGTTGCCCCCCAAATCCATCAGTACCCCCCGATCCAGCAGGTGCCCCCCACATCCCTGAGCGCCCCCAGTATCATGGGTCCCCCCCAATCTGATAGTTGCCCCCCAAATCCATCAGTACCCCCCGATCCAGCAGGTGCCCCCCACATCCCTGAGTGTCCCCAATATCATGGGTCCCCCCCGATCCGATGGGTAACCCTCAAATCCGTCAGTACCCCCCGATCCAGCAGGTGCCCCCCACATCCCTGAGCGCCCCCAGTATCGTGGGTCCCCCCCAATCTGATAGTTGCCCCCCAAATCCATCAGTACCCTCCGATCCAGCAGGTGCCCCCCACATCCCTGAGCGCCCCCAGTATCATGGGTCCCCCCCAATCTGATAGTTGCCCCCCAAATCCATCAGTACCCCCCGATCCAGCAGGTGCCCCCCACATCCCTGAGCGCCCCCAGTATCATGGGTCCCCCCCAATCTGATAGTTGCCCCCCAAATCCGTCAGTACCCCCCGATCCAGCAGGTGCCCCCCACATCCCTGAGCGCACCCAGTATCATGGGTCCCCCCCAATCTGATAGTTGCCCCCCAAATCCATCAGTACCCCCCGATCCAGCAGGTGCCCCCCACATCCCTGAGTGCCCCCAGTATCATGGGTCCCCCCCGATCCGATGGGTAACCCTCAAATCCGTCAGTACCCCCCGATCCAGCAGGTGCCCCCCACATCCCTGAGCGCCCCCAGTATCATGGGTCCCCCCCAATCTGATAGTTGCCCCCCAAATCCATCAGTACCCCCCGATCCAGCAGGTGCCCCCCACATCCCTGAGCGCCCCCAGTATCATGGGTCCCCCCCAATCTGATAGTTGCCCCCCAAATCCATCAGTACCCCCCGATCCAGCAGGTGCCCCCCACATCCCTGAGCGCCCCCAGTATCATGGGTCCCCCCCAAGCTGATAGTTGCCCCCCAAATCGGTCAGTACCCCCCGATCCAGCAGGTGCCCCCCACATCCCTGAGCGCCCCCGGTATCGTGGGTGCCCCCAAATCCCTCAGTTGCCCTTGATCTGGTGGATGCCTCCCACATCCCTGAGTGCTTCCCGGTATCGTGGGTGCCCCCAAATCCCTCGGTTAGCCCTGATCTGATGGGGTTCCCCCCCCCCCCCCCATACACCCCGAAATCGCAGGGGGAACACGCTGAAGAACATCGAGAAGGAGTGCAACGCCAAGATCATGATCCGGGGCAAGGGCTCGGTGAAGGAGGGCAAGGTCGGCCGCAAGGACGGGCAGATGCTGCCGGGCGAGGACGAGCCGCTCCACGCCCTCGTCACCGCCAACACCATGGAGAACGTCAAGAAGGCCGTGGAGCAGGTCGCGGGGGGCCCCGGCGAGGGTCTTTGGGGGTTGTAAGCGTGGGAGACTCGGGCGCCTCGAACCCTCCCGTTTGACTCGGCCGTTTGCCGCCCCGACTTAGATCCGCAACATCTTGAAGCAAGGGATCGAGACGCCCGAGGACCAGAACGACCTGCGGAAGATGCAGCTGCGAGAGCTGGCGCGCCTCAACGGGACCCTGCGGGAGGACGACAACCGGTCAGCGCGGCCCCGGGACGATCCCTTGGGATGGAAAAAAGGGGCTCCTCGCCGTCCCTGCCGCCGGGAACGGCCTTTCTGCGCCCCGGAGCGGCCTAAGGGCACCCCAAAATGGGTTCTCCTGTCTCTGAAGGACCCCCTCGTGCCTCTAAATGGTCCAGTTCCACCCCAAAATGGGTCCTTGTGTCTCAAAAGGAACCCCTGATGCCCCTGAATGGTCCAGTTGCACCCCAAAATGGGTCCTTGTGTTGCAGAAGGACCCCCTAATGCCCCTAAATAGCTTAGTTGCACCCCAAAATGGGTTCTTGTGTCTCAAAAGGACCCCCTAATGCCTCTAAATAGCTTAGTTGCACCCCAGAATGGGTCCTTGTGTCTCAAAAGGACCCCCTGATGCCCCTGAATGGTCCAGTTTCACCCCAAAATGGGTCCTTGTGTCTCAAAAGGACCCCCTGATGCCCCTGAATGGTCCAGTTTCACCCCAAAATGGGTCCTTGTGTCTTAAAAGGACCCCCTGATGCCCCTAAATGGTCCAGTTCCACCCCAAAATGGGTCCTTGTGTTGCAGAAGGACCCCCTAATGCCCCTAAATAGCTTAGTTGCACCCCAAAATGGGTTCTTGTGTCTCAAAAGGACCCCCTAATGCCTCTAAATAGCTTAGTTGCACCCCAGAATGGGTCCTTGTGTCTCAAAAGGACCCCCTGATGCCCCTGAATGGTCCAGTTTCACCCCAAAATGGGTCCTTGTGTCTCAAAAGGACCCCCTGATGCCCCTGAATGGTCCAGTTTCACCCCAAAATGGGTCCTTGTGTCTCAAAAGGACCCCCTGATGCCCCTGAATGGTCCAGTTTCACCCCAAAATGGGTCCTTGTGTTGCAGAAGGACCCCCTAATGCCCCTAAATAGCTTAGTTGCACCCCAAAATGGGTTCTTGTGTCTCAAAAGGACCCCCTAATGCCTCTAAATAGCTTAGTTGCACCCTAGAATGGGTCCTTGTGTCTCAAAAGGACCCCCTGATGCCCCTGAATGGTCCAGTTTCACCCCAAAATGGGTCCTTGTGTCTCAAAAGGACCCCCTGATGCCCCTAAATGGTCCAGTTCCACCCCAAAATGCGTCCTTGTGTTGCAGAAGGACCCCCTAATGCCCCTAAATAGCTTAGTTGCACCCCAAAATGGGTTCTTGTGTCTCAAAAGGACCCCCTAATGCCTCTAAATAGCTTAGTTGCACCCCAGAATGGGTCCTTGTGTCTCAAAAGGACCCCCTGATGCCCCTGAATGGTCCAGTTTCACCCCAAAATGGGTCCTTGTGTCTCAAAAGGACCCCCTGATGCCCCTGAATGGTCCAGTTTCACCCCAAAATGGGTCCTTGTGTCTCAAAAGGACCCCCTGATGCCCCTGAATGGTCCAGTTCCACCCCAAAATGGGTCCTTGTGTTGCAGAAGGACCCCCTAATGCCCCTAAATAGTTTAGTTGCACCCCAAAATGGGTTCTTGTGTCTCAAAAGGACCCCCTAATGCCTCTAAATAGCTTAGTTGCACCCCAGAATGGGTCCTTGTGTCTCAAAAGGACCCCCTGATGCCCCTGAATGGTCCAGTTTCACCCCAAAATGGGTCCTTGTGTCTCAAAAGGACCCCCTGATGCCCCTGAATGGTCCAGTTTCACCCCAAAATGGGTCCTTGTGTCTCAAAAGGACCCCCTGATGCCCCTAAATGGTCCAGTTCCACCCCAAAATGGGTCCTTGTGTCGCAAAAGGATCCCCTTGTGCCCCTGAATAGCCCAATTCCACCCCAAAGTGGTTTCTTGTGTCACAAAACTGGCCCCCTCCTACCCCCAAATGGCTCAGTTGCACCCTGAAATGGGTCCTTGTATCACAAAATGCCTCCCCGGGACCTGAAATGGTCCTTTTGCACCCCAAAATCGGTGCTTTTATTGCAAAAGGTCCCCCAAAACGGCCTTCCCAGGCCCCAGAACGGGTGCTTGTGTCTGTGGATCCCGGAATGCCACCCGTGGCCTAAAATGGCCCCTCCTTGCACCCCAAAACGATTTCTCGCAGCCCAAAATCAACGGCCTGTGCCCCAAACTGGCTCGTGGCCGACCAGAATAGCCCCGATTTCACCTCGAAATGACACCCTGCGCCCCAAAATGGCTCCTTCTGTGACCCTCACTACCCTTTGCCCCGAAATAGCCACGTTTCACCCCGAAATGACCCCCTTTTCCCCACCTCCAGGATCCTGCGGCCCTGGCAGAGCACGGAGACGCGCAGCATCACCAACACCACCGTCTGCACCAAGTGCGGCGGCGCCGGCCACATCGCTTCCGACTGCAAATTCGCTAGGTGAGCGCCTTGAAATCCCCCCAAACCCACCTGAATCGCCCCAAAATCGCCTCAGACCCACCTGAATTGCCCTAAAATCCCCTCAAACTCACCCAGATCGCCCTGAAACGCCCTTGAATACCTCGTAATTGCCCCCGAGTCGCTGCAAAATCCCCCCAAACCCATCTGAGTCACCCCAGAATCCCCCCAAATCATCCTGAAGCCCTCTCTAATCCCCCCAAACGTCTCCAAAATCATCTTAAATCACACTTGGGTTACTCCATGATCACCCCAAGTCACTCCCAGCTCACCCCCAAACCATCCTCAGTCCTCTGAATTGTTCTAAATCCACCCCGAATGATTCCAGTCCCCCCAAATCACCCTAAATTCCCCCTAGATCACCCCTAACCCACCAAAATCTCCTCTGAATTGTTCAGTCTAGATCAGGTTACCCCAACGATCCCCTCAAAATCTCCCAGGCCCCCGAATCACTCTGAATTCCCCCTGAGTCGCCCCCAAGCTCCCCAAATCCTCTCTGAATCGCCCCAAATGATCCCAGCCAGCCCCTCCAATCATCCCAACCCCCCCAAATCGCTCTGAATTCCCCCCGAGTCACCCCCAAATCTCTCTAAATCACCTCTAGGCTCCCCCCAGATTTCCTCTGAATCGTTCCAGTCTTGTACAAATCACCCCTGCGACCCCCTCAAAGCCTCCCAAGCCCCCCAAATCACCTCCAAGCGCCCCAGATCCCCTCTGAATGGCTCCAGTCTTGCCCAAATCACCCCTGCGACCCCCTCAAAGCCTCCCAAACCCCCCAAATCACCTCCAAGCGCCCCAGATCCCCTCTGAATCGCTCCAGTCTTGCCCAAGTCCCCCCTGCGACCCCCTCAAAGCCTCCCAAACCCCCAAATCACCTCCAAGCGCCCCAGATCCCCTCTGAATCGCTCCAGTCTTGCCCAAATCACCCCTGCGACCCCCTCAAAGCCTCCCAAACCCCCAAATCACCTCCAAGCGCCCCAGATCCCCTCTGAATCGCTCCAGTCTTGCCCAAATCACCCCTGCGACCCCCTCAAAGCCTCCCAAACCCCCCAAATCACCTCCAAGCGCCCCAGATCCCCTCTGAATCGCTCCAGTCTTGCCCAAATCACCCCTGCGACCCCCTCAAAGCCTCCCAAGCCCCTCAAATCACCTCCAAGCGCCCCAGATCCCCTCTGAATCGCTCCAGTCTTGCCCAAGTCCCCCCTGCGACCCCCTCAAAGCCTCCCAAACCCCCCAAATCACCTCCAAGCGCCCCAGATCCCCTCTGAATCGCTCCAGTCTTGCCCAAATCACCCCTGCGACCCCCTCAAAGCCTCCCAACCCCCCCAAATCACCTCCAAGCGCCCCAGATCCCCCCTGGATCGTTCCAGTCTCGCCCAAATCACCCCTGCGACCCCCTCAAAGCCTCCCAACCCCCCCAAATCACCTCCAAGCGCCCCAGATCCCCTCTGAATCGCTCCAGTCTTGCCCAAATCACCCCTGCGACCCCCTCAAAGCCTCCCAAACCCCCCAAATCACTTCCAAGCGCCCCAGATCCCCTCTGAATCGCTCCAGTCTTGCCCAAGTCCCCCCTGCGACCCCCTCAAAGCCTCCCAAGTCCCCTGGATCGCCCCAAATCCCTCCGATCCGCCCCCCAAGCCTCTGTGCCCCCCCGTTTTCCAGGCCCGGGGACCCGCAGTCGGCGCAGGACAAGGCGCGGATGGACAAGGAATACCTGTCGCTCATGGCCGAGCTGGGAGAAGCTCCCGTCTCCGTCAGCTCCAACGCCGCCCACAACAACAGCCCCTTGTCCAGCAGCCACCGCGCCGCCAGCCAGGCCAGCAGCCAGCCCCCCCCGGTGAGAAACAGCCCCCCCCCCCCCCCCAGCAGCACCCCGAAAAAAGCCTTTGGCACCCCGAGAATCGCCCCGTCGAACCTTTCAAGCCTGTTGTTGCCGCCCTCGCAGAGCCGCCCGCCCTGGATGAACTCGGGGCCGTCGGAGAGCCGGCCGTTCCACGGGATGCACGGGGGGCCGGGGGGGCCCCACGGCTTCCCCCACCCCATGGCGGGGATGGGGGGCGGCGGCGGCGGCGCCCACGGGGCCGGGGGGCACCCCCTGCAGCACAACCCCAACGGGCCCCCCCCCTGGATGCAACCCCACCACCCCCCCATGGGGCAGGGCCCCCACCCTCCCGCGCACCCCGGGCCCCACCACATGGGTACGGACGATCCTGGCAGGGGGAAAGCGGGGTCTGCGGGGGAAAAGGGGGGGCTTGGGGTGAGAAAGGGGGGGGTTGGGGTGAAAAGGGGGGGTTTGGGGTGAGAAAGGGGGGGGTTGGGGTGAGAAAATGGGAGTTTGGGGTGAAAAGGGGGGGTTTGGGGTGAGAAAGGGGGGGGTTGGGGTGAAAAGGGGGGGTTTGGGGTGAGAAAGGGGGGGGTTGGGGTGAGAAAATGGGAGTTTGGGGTGAAAAGGGGGGGCTTGGGGTGAGAAAGGGGGGGGTTGGGGTGAGAAAATGGGAGTTTGGGGTGAGAAAATGGGAGTTTGGGGTGAAAAGGGGGGGTTTGGGGTGAGAAAGGGGGGGTTGGGGTGAGAAAGGGGGGGGTTGGGGTGAGAAAATGGGAGTTTGGGGTGAAAAGGGGGGGTTTGGGGTGAGAAAGGGGGGGGTTGGGGTGAGAAAATGGGAGTTTGGGGTGAGAAAATGGGAGTTTGGGGTGAAAAGGGGGGGTTTGGGGTGAGAAAGGGGGGGGTTGGGGTGAAAAGGGGGGGTTTGGGGTGAGAAAGGGGGGGTTGGGGTGAGAAAATGGGAGTTTGGGGTGAGAAAAGGGGGGGTTGGGGTGAGAAAGGGGGGGTTTGGGGTGAGAAAGGGGGGGTTGGGGTGAGAAAGGGGGGGTTGGGGTGAGAAAATGGGGGGGTTGGGGTGAGAAAATGGGGAGTTTGGGGTGAAAAGGGGGGGTTTGGGGTGAGAAAGGGGGGGGGTTGGGGTGAGAAAGGGGGGGTTTGGGGTGAGAAAATGGGAGTTTGGGGTGAAAAGGGGGGGTTTGGGTGAAAAAATGGGGAGTTTGGGGTGAGAAAATGGGGAGTTTGGGTGGAAAAATGGGGGGTTGGGGTGAAAAAAATGGGAGTTTGGGTGAAAAAATGGGGAGTTTGGGGTGAAAAGGGGGGGTTGGGGTGAAAAAGGGGGGGTTGGGGTGAAAAAATGGGGAGTTTGGGTGGAAAATGGGGGGTTTGGGGGGAAAAAAGGGGGGTTGGGGTGAGAAAGGGGGGGTTTGGGGTGAAAAAAGGGGGTGTCTGGGTGAAAATGGGGGAGTTTGGGGTGAAAAAAGGGGTTTGAGTGAGGAAAGGGTGGGAGTGAGTGAAAAAAATGGGGGGGGGTTGAGTGGGAAAAGGGGGGTTTGGGTGGAAAGGGGGGGGGGTTGTGCTCCCCGTTAAAACGTGGGGGGTTCTTAATGCCCCCAGGGTCAAGGAGGGGTGGGGGGGGCTGTTTTGGGGTGCGGGGGGTTTTGGGGGGCCCCTCGCTAAGGTGCCGGTCTCTATTCCCTCAAGATCAGTACCTGGGCAATGCGCCGGTGGGCTCTGGGGTCTATCGCCTGCACCAGGGAAAAGGTGGGGACCCCCCGGCCCCCCAAACCCTCCTAGGGCCCCTCCTGCCCCCCAAACCTCTGCTAGTGCCCCCCAGTGCACCCCAAAACCTCTCCCAGCTCCCCCCAGCCCTTCTAACATCTGCTTAATGCCCCCTAAACCCTTCCTAATAACCTCCAGAGCCCTCCTAATGCCCCCCAGCCCCCCCAAACCCTTCCTAGCACCCCCAAACCCCCTGACTCCCTCCTAATGCCCTTCAGCCCCCCCAAACCCTTCCTAGCACCCCCCAAACCCCCTGACTCCCTCCTAATGCCCTTCAGCCCCCCCAAACCCTTCCTAGCACCCCCCAAACCCCCTGACTCCATCCTAATGCCCCCCAGCCCCCCCAAACCCCTCCTAGTGCCCCCCAACCCCCCCAACTCCCTTCTAATGCCCCTCAGCCCCCCCAAACCCCTCCTAGTGCCCCCCAACCCCCCCCAACTCCCTTCTAATGCCCCTCAGCCCCCCCAAACCCCTCCTAGTGCCCCCCAACCCCCCCAACTCCCTTCTAATGCCCCTCAGCCCCCCCCAAACCCCTCCTAGTGCCCCCCAAACCTCTTTTAATGCCCCCCAACCCCCCCAACTCCCTTCTAATGGCCCTCAGCCCCCCCAAACCCCTCCTAGTGCCCCCCAACCCCCCCAACTCCCTTCTAATGGCCCTCAGCCCCCCAAACCCCTCCTAGTGCCCCCCAACTCCCTTCTAATGCCCCTCAGCCCCCCCTAAACCCCTCCTAGTGCCCCCCAAACCTCTTCTAATGCCCCCCAACCCCCCCAACTCCCTTCTAATACCTCTCAGCCCCCCCAAACCCCTCCTAGTGCCCCCCAAACCCCTCCTAGTGCCCCCCAACCCCCCCAACTCCCTTCTAATGCCCCTCAGCCCCCCCAAACCCCTCCTAGTGCCCCCCAACCCCCCCCAACTCCCTTCTAATGCCCCTCAGCACCCCCAAACCCCTCCTAGTGCCCCCCAACCCCCCCCAACTCCCTTCTAATGCCCCTCAGCACCCCCAAACCCCTCCTAGTGCCCCCCAACCCCCCCAACTCCCTTCTAATGCCCCTCAGCCCCCCCAAACCCCTCCTAGTGCCCCCCAACCCCCCCCAACTCCCTTCTAATGCCCCTCAACCCCCCCAAACCCCTCCTAGTGCCCCCCAACCCCCCCCAACTCCCTTCTAATGCCCCTCAGCACCCCCCAAACCCCTCCTAGTGCCCCCCAACCCCCCCCAACTCCCTTCTAATGCCCCTCAGCACCCCCCAAACCCCTCCTAGTGCCCCCCAAACCTCTTCTAATGCCCCCCAACCCCCCCAACTCCCTTCTAATACCTCTCAGCCCCCCCAAACCCCTCCTAGTGCCCCCCAAACCCCTCCTAGTGCCCCCCAACCCCCCCAACTCCCTTCTAATGCCCCTCAGCCCCCCCAAACCCCTCCTAGTGCCCCCCAACCCCCCCCAACTCCCTTCTAATGCCCCTCAGCACCCCCAAACCCCTCCTAGTGCCCCCCAACCCCCCCAACTCCCTTCTAATGCCCCTCAGCACCCCCCAAACCTCTTCTAATGCCCCCCAACCCCCCCCAACTCCCTTCTAATGCCCCTCAGCACCCCCAAACCCCTCCTAGTGCCCCCCAACCCCCCCAACTCCCTTCTAATGCCCCTCAGCACCCCCAAACCCCTCCTAGTGCCCCCCAACCCCCCCAACTCCCTTCTAATGCCCCTCAGCACCCCCAAACCCCTCCTAGTGCCCCCCAACCCCCCCAACTCCCTTCTAATGCCCCTCAGCACCCCCAAACCCCTCCTAGTGCCCCCCAACCCCCCCAACTCCCTTCTAATGCCCCTCAGCACCCCCAAACCCCTCCTAGTGCCCCCCAACCCCCCCCAACTCCCTTCTAATGCCCCTCAGCACCCCCAAACCCCTCCTAGTGCCCCCCAACCCCCCCCAACTCCCTTCTAATGCCCCTCAGCACCCCCAAACCCCTCCTAGTGCCCCCCAACCCCCCCAACTCCCTTCTAATGCCCCTCAGCCCCCCCAAACCCCTCCTAGTGCCCCCCAACCCCCCCCAACTCCCTTCTAATGCCCCTCAGCCCCCCAAACCCCTCCTAGTGCCCCCCAACCCCCCCCAACTCCCTTCTAATGCCCCTCAGCACCCCCCAAACCCCTCCTAGTGCCCCCCAACCCCCCCCAACTCCCTTCTAATGCCCCTCAGCACCCCCCAAACCCCTCCTAGTGCCCCCCAAACCTCTTCTAATGCCCCCCAACCCCCCCAACTCCCTTCTAATACCTCTCAGCCCCCCCAAACCCCTCCTAGTGCCCCCCAAACCCCTCCTAGTGCCCCCCAACCCCCCCAACTCCCTTCTAATGCCCCTCAGCCCCCCCAAACCCCTCCTAGTGCCCCCCAACCCCCCCCAACTCCCTTCTAATGCCCCTCAGCACCCCCAAACCCCTCCTAGTGCCCCCCAACCCCCCCAACTCCCTTCTAATGCCCCTCAGCACCCCCCAAACCTCTTCTAATGCCCCCCAACCCCCCCCAACTCCCTTCTAATGCCCCTCAGCACCCCCAAACCCCTCCTAGTGCCCCCCAACCCCCCCAACTCCCTTCTAATGCCCCTCAGCACCCCCAAACCCCTCCTAGTGCCCCCCAACCCCCCCAACTCCCTTCTAATGCCCCTCAGCACCCCCAAACCCCTCCTAGTGCCCCCCAACCCCCCCCAACTCCCTTCTAATGCCCCTCAGCACCCCCAAACCCCTCCTAGTGCCCCCCAACCCCCCCAACTCCCTTCTAATGCCCCTCAGCACCCCCCAAACCCCTCCTAGTGCCCCCCAACCCCCCCAACTCCCTTCTAATGCCCCTCAGCACCCCCCAAACCCCTCCTAGTGCCCCCCAACCCCCCCCAACTCCCTTCTAATGCCCCTCAGCACCCCCAAACCCCTCCTAGTGCCCCCCAACCCCCCCCAACTCCCTTCTAATGCCCCTCAGCCCCCCCCAAACCCCTCCTAGTGCCCCCCAACCCCCCCCAACTCCCTTCTAATGCCCCTCAGCCCCCCCAAACCCCTCCTAATGCCCCCCAAACCTCTTCTAATGCCCCCCAACCCCCCCCCAACTCCCTTCTAATGCCCCTCAGCCCCCCCAAACCCCTCCTAGTGCCCCCCAAACCCCCCCAACTCCCTTCTAATGCCCCTCAGCCCCCCCAAACCCCTCCTAGTGTCCCCCAACCCCCCCCAACTCCCTTCTAATGCCCCTCAGCCCCCCCCAAACCCCTCCTAGTGCCCCCCAACCCCCCCCAACTCCCTTCTAATGCCCCTCAGCCCCCCCCAAACCCCTCCTAGTGCCCCCCAAACCTCTTCTAATGCCCCCCAACCCCCCCAACTCCCTTCTAATGCCCCTCAGCCCCCCCCAAACCCCTCCTAGTGCCCCCCAACTCCCTTCTAATGCCCCTCAGCCCCCCCCAAACCCCTCCTAGTGCCCCCCAACCCCCCCCAACTCCCTTCTAATGCCCCTCAGCCCCCCCCAAACCCCTCCTAGTGCCCCCCAAACCTCTTCTAATGCCCCCCAACCCCCCCCAACTCCCTTCTAATGCCCCTCAGCCCCCCCAAACCCCTCCTAGTGCCCCCCATCTCCCCCCCTGACCCCCCGTTTTGCCCCCCCCAGGTATGATGCCGCCGCCGCTGGGTATGCTGCCCCCGCCGCCCCCCCCGCCCGGTGGGCAGCCGCCCCCCCCCCTCCGGCCCCCTGCCCCCCTGGCAGCAGCAGCCCCCGCCGCCCCCCAGCAGCAGCAGCACCCCCTTGCCATGGCAGCAAAGTGAGTCTGGGGGGGCCGGGGGCGGATTTGGGGGGGCCTGGGGGTGAATGGGGGGGGGGGGCGCCCTGTTTTGGGGCCGTTTCTTCCAGATTTGGGGTAACCCTAAGGGTTTAACCCTGGGGGGGGGGGGGGGGGGCCCGCTGCAGGGGTTTGAGGACCCCCCCCCAGTGCTCGTTAAAGCACCCCTTCTCCTAATTAGACCCCTCCCTAATTAACCCACACCGTTAATTAATCTCTTGGGCTTGCGGGGGGGGGGGGGTGGAATGGTTTTGGGGACCCAACGAAGTGGGGGGTGGGTGTTTGTTCACGCTAAATAAAACACTCCCCTAATTAAAACGTTAACCCCCAAATCCTAATTAACCCGTGCTGTTAACGGGACTGGGCAGTGAGGTGGTTTTGGGGGTCTCCCTCTACCTAAGTTGGGGTTGGGCCCCCCCCCCCCCTAATTAAAACTCCCCCTCCTTATTAAAGCAGCATCCCTGTTTCAATTAATTCTCTTCCCTATGGCTAATTAACTCCTCCTCCCCGTGGTGATTAACCTCTTCCTTGTAGCCAATTAACCCCCTTCCCTGTGGCTAATTATGTTCCTCTTGCCTATTACACCCTCCCCAAACCCCTCCCCGTGGCTAATTAACCCCCCCCCCCAGTTGCCCCTCCCTGTGACTGATTAACCCTTTCTCCCCCCACTAATTAACCCTTTCTCCCACTGCCCTGTGACTAATTAACCCTTTCCCCCTCCCCGTGATCAGTTAACCCTTTCTCTCCCCCCTCCCGGTGACTAATTAACCCTTTCTCTCCCCTCTGAGTGACTAATTAACTCTTTCTCTCCCCCCTCCCCGTGACTAATTAATCCTTTCTCTCCCCTCTGAGTGACTAATTAACCCTTTTTCCCCCTCCCCGTGATCAGTTAACCCTTTCTCTCCCCCTCCAGTGACT
Organism: Clamator glandarius; assembly: GCA_033459285.1. Taxonomy (NCBI): domain Eukaryota; kingdom Metazoa; phylum Chordata; class Aves; order Cuculiformes; family Cuculidae; genus Clamator; species Clamator glandarius. Next base: position 577 of record JAUNZM010002724.1, on the reverse strand, counting down.
AATTAACCCTTTTTCCCCTCCCCGTGATCAGTTAACCCTTTCTCTCCCCCCCTCCCCGTGACTAATTAACCCTTTCTCTCCCCTCTGAGTGACTAATTAACCCTTTCTCTCCCCCCTCCCGTGACTAATTAATCCTTTCTCTCCCCTCTGAGTGACTAATTAACCCTTTTTCCCCCTCCCCGTGATCAGTTAACCCTTTCTCTCCCCCCATTAACCCTTTCTCTCCCCTCTGAGTGACTAACCCTTTCTCTCCCCCCTCCCGGTGACTAATTAACCCTTTCTCTCCCCTCTGAGTGACTAATTAACCCTTTCTCTCCCCCCTCCCGTGACTAATTAATCCTTTCTCTCCCCTCCGAGTGACTAATTAACCCTTTCTCTCCCCCCTCCCGTGACTAATTAATCCTTTCTCTCCCCTCCGAGTGACTAATTAACCCTTTTTCCCCTCCCCGTGATCAGTTAACCCTTTCTCTCCCCCCTCCCGGTGACTAATTAACCCTTTCTCTCCCCTCTGAGTGACTAATTAACCCTTTTTCCCCCTCCCCGTGATCAGTTAACCCTTTCTCTCCCCCCATTAACC
>JAUNZM010002723.1:0-23096 GCA_033459285.1 Clamator glandarius | reverse complement strand
AGAATTGTTGGCTTTCTTGGAAAAGGTCACCTCCAGCATAGATGAAGAAGTGGAAGTGCCTCTCTCCAAGTTTTGGTAACTCTCATGACTCCATACAATGTACCAAATGCCAAACAATGTGTTCTGGTTACCAACAGTGGTGTCACTGTTTTATATTCGGCACAACATTTTGGTCCTGAGAATCCTGCAGAGTTTCATGAACAGCAATAATGAAAAAATATGTGAGGTTTGCCTGCCAGCTCACATTGCACTGAACTGGGCAGGGAAGAGGTTGACCAGGGGCAGCCAAGGAAATTTATTGTTTTATGAAAAATGCTTTGGAATCTTTAATGTCTCACCAGATTCCCAAGTCTATATTGGAGAAATATGGTCTGCTAACTGCCAGCTGGATCTCCTGGCTGATGTTTACGTATCTGGGCTGAGTTATTCATTTTCATGGTCTTCTTAAAAAGATCCCAATGTAGGTCGTGATGTGTGAAATTCAAGTTATTTATTTTGGAAAGATAAAAGGACTTTGGTTGACCAGGCTGGGATTTGAATCTACAGCTCAAAGGAATCTGTATGTTTACAAATAATCTTGGATCATTAAATCTTCTCTGAATGTCAAAAAATATTTCAATATTGAAAAGATTCCAATAACAGGAAACAAACTCATCTGCCTAGTGCCTTACCAGTACTGGCTTTTCCAGAGTTAGCAGAGAGAGGTATTTTTTCTGGGGCAGACAAGATAACAGCATGAAAACACAGAAACCATGGCTCCTTTCTGCAGTCATTTGCATTGACTAAAACACGCAGACGTGAAAATTCAAGGAAGCCATCAAATGCAAAACTAGTGACAAACAACCACATCACAATGCTACTGCTAGATTTCTTCGTGGCTTTAGATTTTGCACATGGTGACCAGGTCACGGTGTGCTGTTTCAGCAATAGGTTTGAGCTTTCTAGCCACACTTATGGGGAACTGCTGGAAAATGAGGTACCAAAAAACCTTATACATTGTTTGTTTTCAACCGCGTAACGCAGCCTAAAGTCTTTTAATTCTACTGCTTCCCAAGTCATGGCTGTGGCTCAGTAGGAACCTACTTCTCTTTTAGCACCTAATCCACAACTATACCTCTTGCTTTTGTTAGAGATAATTCTGTCTAATAATAAAATGGTTAATGGCTAGAAATATGCGTTCATACAGGGATTATTCACACTTTATCGTGAGGTGATATCAAGCACTATAGGAGTGAATGACAAGAAATAGGCTGTTGAAATACAGAGCCCTCCATAAATATCCCATTTTTATTGACAACGTGTCTTTTAACCCTAATAGTAATGGAAGAAATCCAATAAATGAAACATTTACTGCATAACTTGCCTTATTTTCGGGTGGTGTCTGATTCCTTTCTAGCTGTCTCTAGAAGATGTTTTTAGCCTAATTTGCTCCCTAGAAATTTCACTCACTGGAGCTATACATCTATGACGTTTTATTGCCTGAAGCCAAGTCTGAATAAGAACTTTCTTAAGATATACTTATCCTAATGCCAGTCTACAAAAACTGGGCTGCTTTAGTTTGATTTATTTGTGCAAAAGAGATATATGCTCACCCATAAAGCTGGCCATTGCCTCAGACTGGATTTAGTATTCCAAACAGAAACAAATAAATAAAACCAGCAAGTTTAGCCATGTTTAGTTATAGACACTTTTAAACTAATCACTCTTAGATTTGTATTTATGTGTCTCTTTTCCAAACCAACCAAAACAGTTGTCCATTACAGTTAGAAAATACTCTCATTTCACAGGAAAGGACTTGAGTGGAGGTGTCTGTACGTATGTTCTCACGGGCAAATATCAAACAGATGCAGTATGTTTCTGTTGTCTAAAGAATACAAGATGGCATTTCAAGAGTTGGAGCACAAAGGTCACTGGCTGAGGTTGCAGACCACTGTCTCCCTCGTTCCCTGTGCTCTCCTACCTGTTGCCTTTGGCACCTACGTGGGCAGTCAGTACTGTGGATCAAGGAACCTTGTTTTACTCAGTGGTTTTGCTGGGATACTGGCCCCTAAACAGAGTTTATGGACAATGTGGCAATTCAGATAATACAGTTATAATAATCTGACTTGCATTCAAGCAGCTTCAGTGAAGGTGGTCTTGTAGGTGAGCTGTGGCTAAGAGCAGATGGTGGTGAGCAACAAACCTAGCAAGGTTTAAGCCACAAACATTCTCTTAGCCAAAAGTGATTGCCCTTTCAACTGACACAGTAATTAGCTGCGTATGTATTTGTAGTCTGTTGCAATATGAGGTAAAAGGGATTAGTTTTGCAATGGTTTAGGAACATGAACATGCGCCAGCTGCATTCCAGCTGTAGGGGTTCTGGCTGATGGATGGCAATAGTCAGCACAGGGGTAGTAACTTCTTAAAACAATCAAGTTGAACAACACAGGGTTATCTGATCATATCATACAATCACAGAACCACTCATGTTGGAAGGGACGTGAACAGATCTCTAGTCCAGCCTCCCGTTCAAAGCAGGTTTAGCTCTGAATTCAGACATGTTTGATTAGGGTTTTGTCCAGTCAGGTTTCAAAAACCTCCAAGGACAGAGATGAGAAAACTAGGGAGTTAGGACTTTACACTTGTGTTTGCTGAATTTCCTAATGTTCCTGTTGGCCCATTCCTCCAGCCTCTCTAGGTCCCTTTAGTTGGCATCCCTGCCTTTGAACATGTTAGCTGGTCTTTCCAATTTGGTGTCATCTGCAAATGTGATGAGATATCCTCCTGATCATTTATGAAAATAACAAAGAGAACATGTCCCAGGATAGGTCTCTTTAGTACTCCACAAGCCACTGACAAATGGGGGTTCAATCCATTAACCACTACCCATTGAGCCTGAATGGTCTTTTATACATCTAGTTGTCTACCCATTCAGACTGTAATGTCCTAACTTGGATGCTTTAGTCTGGTCTCCTGAAGCCTCAGTCTGTGCTCTACTACTTGCCTTCTTCACTCCCATCAGGATCATGAGCTCCTTGTAGTCACTACAGCCAAGGCTGCTGTTGGTTATCACAACTCTGTCCAATTCTTCTTTGATTGTGAGTATATCAGGTACAGGAGACTGTCACCCACCCTTTAGCCACACAACATATATGTTAAAAAAATTCCATCAACGTGCTCCAGAGACCTTCTGAACCTGTTGTATCCCACTGTCTTGTTCTTCCAGCTGAAGTCAGGAAGTCTGAAGTCTCCCAATCACTCCATAGACTGTATTCTGGAGACTCCAAATTGTTTAAAGACTTGATTGACTTTGTCCTCTGATCAGGTGATCTGTAACAAACCCATCGCAGTGTTAGTGTTACTGGCTTGTCAGCTGATCTTGACCCACAAGCTCCCAGCCAGCCTGTCTCCTGTTCCCATACGTCTGTGCTGCTTATTCATATAGAGGGTGCAACTCCTGCTTCTCTTCCCTGCCTCTCTTTCCTAAAGAGCCTGTATCTGTCCATCACAGAGCTGGAGTCACAAGAGTGATCCCATCATGACTCAGATGAGCTATCTTAGACCACAAGCAAGTCAATGCATTCCCTAGTGCCTTCTTTTTTCCCCTAACCGCTCCAGTTAAGTTTCATACTTTTGAGTGCACAGTTGTTCCTCACCCCATGTTTTTCTGTCCCAAATGCTTCAGCCCTTCAGAGCTGAAGCCCACGGCCACCATCACAATGCAGTCAGTAAAGGTGACAATGGAAGCTGACCAAGTGAACGTCATTTTGGGCTAAGACAGGAAGTTTTAGTTTAGGCTAGGAAGTGAATGAGTCCTGTGTTTCCTGCAAGGCTAGAGTTAAACATCCAGCCTAGACCCCAGCCAGGCCTTCAGGCTGGCAGCTGCGCTTCCAGGAGAAGTGTGCTCCTCCCAGAAGTAACCAGGGCTCAAATGCATATTTTCATCTCACAGAAAAATATAGGAACATGCAGTTTCTTTTCTCCACAGAAGCTGTTGTTACTAATATTTTGCACAGAGCCACCACTATGCCAGTGCATGTGCGAACAAGCTCCTGCCACAGCAAGTTTACAATCGTATTAATTAATAGTTGATCTATTAAAGCATAAACAAAATAAAAGCGTTCTCAGGAAAATCCTTATTAACTTCTCCTTGAAGTTATTTTAGCGGCTTGACCAGGCTATTTATAGTAGAAACATTTACTGTATTTTACTATTTCCTTGTGAATAATTTTCTGAGTAACAATTCTCTTTTAAAGATTGTTTCAGCCTTTCCTTTTCTTCCTCCAGCTCCTGAAGCTTTTGTCTTCCTTTTCCTCCTTCTCATTTGGCAAAGGACTCCCAACTGCATCAAGCAGTTTCAGGTCAGCCAAGGAGATAGACAGAGTCCTGCTGAAGGAACAGTGCAGGCTCTCTCTCTTTTTCTTTGGAAAATATGCTGCCATTTATCAACAGACAGAGGTTTTTCTTGCAACAAGGAATCTGAGCTAGTGCATACCAAAAGGGTGGCACTGGAGACTTTGTGGTTGGCTGTTGTTTCAGACACATGCAGTCTTTACATAGCCTGAGGGCATAAATAAGCAGACAGGAGGGAAGGGACAGACCTTCCTACAGTACAATTAGGTGACAATGAGCTATCCAAAACAATCAGGATAGCAGCAACATCAAGTGCCCTCCCTCCTCTCAGGAGTGCTCCCAAGATTTATTACATCAGAGGCTCTGTCTGCTGCTAGTGCCTCTAGATAGTGTCTCTGGAGAGGCGCAGTTGGCAAGCACATGGGAACAGGGTCCTTTCTGGGAAAGTTATTGCAGCCTGAAGTATTACAATTAGCTACAGTAGAGCTGACGCCTGAGCTCCCTGTTCTTACTTAATTCCAGATCCCTAGAAACATGAAACAGAAGAAATGGACCTGCAAGCACTGCAGAGAGGTGTGTGTAGGTGGGATAATTTACAGGAGTAATTCCAAACATCCTGCATCTACTAGACTGGGAAAAGAAGAGGCAATACGTCTCAGAACATTTCTGCTCTTATTCTTCAAAGCAATCTTTACTTACTTTCTCCTCCACAAAACGTGCCACTGCACAAGGGAAGCCAGGGAACTGCTCCTCTTCAATCTCATCCCTCTGGAACTGTTAGCTCCTCTCAAGGACCCTAATCCTACTGAACTCTGTCTTGCAGATGAGAGCTTCCTGGCCCTGACCAGAAAGGAGCCCTCAATTTCAAACAAAAGACAAATATAAAATCGTGGTCAGCACCTGTGTCAGGGAAAATGCATTATGCTTGGGTTTCAAGGCACTTGGTAGATGTAAAACCCATTGGAGAATTTTCTTTCTACTTAGGAAGACACAAAGGGCAGGGGTGGGTCCTGCATTAACCAGTGTATTTTTGTCTGCTGTTTTACCCGAGGCACAGGTCTATCATACACACCCTCTCCATTCACCCTTTTTACAACAACTCCTTGTTGAGGGAGAACCACAATAATTCTTCAGGCAACAGCACCCTTAGGACTTCTCCTGCTTCTGTGAGAAGACATCATCTTGCATTCAAGGCATTGTGGTAGAATTGGCATCTCCAGTGCTTGCTTGAGGCATCATCTTCCCTCTCCGCCTTGTTAGCCTTCTTAGCCTAGCCTCCTTCTCAAAGGCAGAGAGCTGAGGCTTGCTAAAGAGGGCTGAAGAAGAAAGCAGAGAGAGCATAAGTCAGAATAACATCAGTCTCTATGTTCCTTTGGTGGCCCAGACTGAAGAAGTCCAAGTACAGAGAACCTGGGAGAACTGTGCACATTGTTGTCAATATACACGTGTCCCCTTGTTCCCTTTGTCCTTCTGACATAAAGCAATCTATGTCCAGGCAGGAGTGGAGAACATAGCTAAAATAGGACATGCAGCTGATTTTGCATACTTATCTGTGGCACTAGAGTTACATGATTCGTGACTGAAACACTGACTGTTGCAATACGGGACAATTACAGGAAAGTTGGTAAGGCAGCAGTGTACCGTTTTGTAGGAATATGAAATTCCTTCCTTCCTCCTGATTTCAGACCTGAAAAGTGGTGAACTCCTACAACTCCCCTTGGGGGGATAACCGAAAGCTCACAGAATCAGACCTTAAGATGTTCCCGTCTGGACAAATACATGTCATGTATTATCTCAAGCTCTGCCAGGGGAGATTCAGGCTTGAGATAAGGAAAAAATTCTTCATGGAAAGGGTGGTTAGGCATTGGAACAGTCTGCCCAGGGAGATGGTTGAGTCACTGTCCCTGGAGGTATTTAAGGTGAGGGTGGATGAGGTGCTTAGGAGCATGATCTAGAGATTGGTGGGAATGGTTGGGAATGATCCGGTGGGTCTCTTCCGACCTAGTGGTTCTATGATTCTATGATTCATCTGTGACCATCTATAAACAGCTCAGGACATGCAGGGAGCTTCTGCTGTGCCCCAAAATCCTGTTGCACCAATAAAGTGGTGTGTGCATGAATCTGTTACCAAAATCCATGAGGTTCTTATTTTACACAAAGCTAGGTGCTTATATTTGAAAATGCAGATAATAAGCTCTTTTGGCAAGAACTGTCTATTTCAACTAAGTGTATGTGCAATGTTGAGCAGAAAATAGCAATGTTAGTTTTGTTTTAACACAAAAATATTTACAGATGTGTGGGGGTTTTTTTCTACAAGCAGATGTTATTTTTGTCAAAGCACTACTTTAAACAAATAAATAAAAGCAGGACTTTTAGGATCTTCAGCTCTGAGGCCCTGTATTACAGAGGTCATTGAATTTCAACAAGTGATTGCTGCCTAGAGTCTGTCATTCCTAGCTGAGCTATGATATTTCATTTAGAAAGACATCTGGCCTGGTTTTAAAGATTTCAAGGCAGAAACCTCCTTTCACTGTAGGCAAATTTTGTCCATTACCCTCTCTGTGTGAAAAAAAAAAAAAGAAAATACCAAATCCACCACATTTCTATTTCCTACTCATCTTCCTCTAGTTCCAACTAAACAATATTGTAAAAGAATATCATCTTGTATTGTCCTTTCATCACCAGTAGCTTTCACTCCTTTCCTGGCATTTATGTTGCTGTGACTGAACCAGTTCTAATGTCTTCAGGTTTACCTTCCTGGCATCAGTGGGAAACAGCAGTCAGAGGGCTCTGTTTATACTTTACAGAAGGCAAGGAAAGACAGTAAGAACAGACTAATTTGAAGATTATCTGCAACTGTAACGTGCCAGAGAATATTTTGTCTCCCCTGACTTTAAGCTGGACGGCTGAGTGTCCTGTGTAGTTAATAAAAAAGCCAAAACAGTGACCCATGCCAGCTTGCTCAAACACCTCCACTGTGTGGTGCCTCACCTTGCCCTGGTACCCTTCTTGCTCTATCAACTGCAACAAGGGCCTACAGGATTGGCATAGACTACACACCGAAGTTTTACACCCCTACAAGCTGAACTCTGCTTTTAATGAAAATGCTTTCTAGAACGAAGAAACTATTAACAGACAACAGAAAGTGTCTTTGTATGCCCTAGATTTATTGTCTGGAGCATTAAGTCAGTTTACAGTGCACTCCTGTCTGCATTCCCTTGTTGAAATCTTGACCATAAAGGATAGACATTTCCATTTTTTAATAAAGAAAGCACAGAGACTCTCAGAGACAGACATCCAGGAACTGTAATTTTGAGGGAAATGCCAAGATTGTGACACTGGGGATACAGTCTCCGGAACTGGCACCAGCATTAATTCAAAAGAGTATGTGATATTTGAGTATAACCTTGACCAGAATTCTTACAAGTTTCTGTAAAATCCTTCTGGGTTCATTTCTCTTAACAACACAGAGAACCCTTGTTTTGTTTTACTTTCTCAAAGATTTATCATGGCTGTTTTTCATCAGAGAGATATGTGAAATTTAACTTTCCCTAGTCTGTTGGCTGACAATCTCATCTCTTTCATCTTGGCTTCTTGGAGAAAAGTGGCTCACCTCATCATGCATTTGTAACCATAGATCAAGTTTGTCTGAATATGGTAAAAGACTGAGAGATCAATGATATTTACATCTTCCAACGTAAAGGCTATAAGAAAAGCCCAGTTTAGCACCTAGCAGAGGGAAATGGCAGTGTGGGTATCAGATAGCAGAGAGCCTGCATGGGGAAGGTACATGGAAAGCAGGATGCCCAAGTCCTGCTGCTCACCACGCTGCTTGTTCAGTGTTATTAATGCCATCATCACGTGGGGATTATACCTTGAGCCCCTTCTCCCACTCACAAATATCAAACCCTTTTCTTTTTCCAGCTGAGATCACATCCTATCTCTGTTGCAGTAACAGTTACTGGGAGAATTGTGTTACGACAAAAAGCCAGCACATACTCTTGGCTGCCTCTAGTTTTCCTTTACTCTTAATTTTATCTTATTGTCTTCAGCTGCATTCCTCATAAGTGGAAATAAACATCATCAAGACCCACAATCCTCCCGTAGCCTACCAGTGGTCTGCTATGCACAGTCTGGGAATGTCTGCGCTGGAGTTCACCTTGGAGCAGCATAAGTTGAGGATCATAAAAGATTTTTTTAACAAAAGCTTAACTAGAACATCCTAATGTACTACAGATTGCCAGTGTATTCGAGGAAGTGATGCTTAGCCTGTTGTAACACACTTCAGCAAGACCAGCTAGTACATCGTAAAGCACCACTTGCCTTATCTGCACTGGAACAAGTCGCTCTGCATGCACTAACTATTCTAACAAAAATAGTCCAGACTAATCTCAGAATGCGTAAGGGAAACTCTCACACATTGTAATGGAAGGGCACAGCAGCTGAAACTTTGACAATGATTTAATCTCAACCACACATTTCACAAGGTTATAGTTTAAGAGCAAATAAACAAACCCAGATGATTTTAACAGTTCCATGAAAAGTAGCTTCCCAATTTCTTCAGCTTCTGATCTTCACTTAATGGGCTGTCCTGCTTTTTTTTTTTTCATAGCGCTCCAGTGGCAATGTAGTCTGCTGGGAAAGATAAGACCTACACTAGCAATGCAAACAAGCAGCAAAGAAATAGCTTTGACTACAATTTTTAATTCTCTTCATATAACACAAGCAAACACCATAAAAAATGAAACCCACATCTTGAATGCAGTGAATTTCATATCATGCAAAGAAAAGGGGGAAAGCCTGATTACAGTTTAAAAACTCTTGGTCCTACCGAAAATACGGGGAAAGGTTGCTCATGAAGCCACACTGTAGGCACAGGCTCAGGTGCTTCATTTGCCAGAAGCCTTCAAATCTCTGTAGATCTCTGTTGCCCACTGTTCACATCAACAGGTCTGCTGCTGCCCAAGAAGACTGGAGGTTAGCAGTGTGTTTGGAAACAGTGTCCCAGGCAAAGCTTCTGTCTGTGGCGATATTCTTGGGAAGACAAGACAAGGTGCTTTGCTAGCACCTTTGTGAAGTGGAGGCATTGCTGATATATTGGATGAGGCATTTGCAGTTTAATTAACTTTTAGGTCTTATAAAATATTTTCAGTCTGTGACTATGGATTTCTGCTACCTTTACAAATAAAAGGTTAAGGAAAACCCATTTTCAAGTACTGTGTAGACATTTCTGATATGGAAGTTATAAAGGGGGACAAACTTTTAATAGAAAATTTGTAGGGGCTCCATAAATCAAAAAAGACTGAAAAAACACTGACTTGAAATCTCATCTGTTCAGATGAAAGGAATTGCTGAAGACTGGTGTAGATATGTATTAATATATCATGGTATTGCAACTAAAGAGCATTATACAGCAGCACAATGTTATCAAATAGTTCTATCCATTTAGTCTCATAGGGATGTAGCAATAAAACCATAATAAATCAATCCAGACTGGACTGCTTAATTTTAGCTTTTGATTTCTGAAAAACACTTTATTTGCAACAGGTGTTTGTTAGTCTTTGTTAGTCTTTCCAATAATTATACCCTTGGAATTTCGAGTCAGAATTGGAAAACAGCTCCAAACACAGACTTGACTTAAAAGTAATAGCTGCGTGTGATGGAGGAAGAACTGAAGTCATGTAACCCATCTTAATATGAATACATGTATTAGAAAATATTGCATAGATATAATGTTTCCCCCAAGTGTAAAACTCACACATGCTCTTTCCTTCTCCATCCCTCTGAATTTGTCTCTCTCTTTCATTTATAGGATTTCTCCACATTTGCTAAAACTAAAAATAAATCTGTTTGTTGCTAGATCTATATAAAAAACATAGAAAAATTAAAAATTTTGAGGTCTGCACAACAGAATGAATGCATATTGGGGGAGGGAGAAAGCAGGATTTTTTTCTTATATTGGAGGTAGGTATCTGTGCAGTTGCTGAGCTTTTGTGTTCTGGGGCTAGGAGACTTGAATATTATTAAGGGATCAGTCACAAAGTGCATCAATCTGGCATGTACTAGAGCCAGATATTTATTTGCCAGGAACTGGGTAAAAAAAAAAAATATCTGCAGGCTCACAGTTGAAGAATGGTGGACATCGCTTTGATTCAAGAAAGCCCTGGCACAGATATCTTCCTGGATATGGATAACATAATGGACTTTGGGGAACATATTAAGTCATCCTCTTGTGACTTGGTAGCAGCTCTGGATGTGAATTATACAACTCTGGATTGATATGTTAAGGACTTAACAATTTCTGTCTGCAGTATTTCCAACCTCCGAGTAAAGTGTTGGGTTACTCTTTTTTCCTTTTGGTTTGATGGCCAATTGTGCTATGCTATGAAATCCTTTTTTAAAAGCCTGCAAATGAAAGGAAGTATAAATTAAAAAGAGGGTGCGGAGAGTGACTACGAGTGAGTGTGTGTGATGCACTGCATTTAATGCTCCTCTAGAACATAGTTGAACTTGAAGGCCTGCCTTCTTTATTTATACTGTTTGATTATAAGATCCGGGAATGCTTGTTTTCAGCAAGGAATAATTTCTGCAGTGGCTTCAAATGAAAATATGTATTCACTAAAAACAGAATATCACCTAGGAGCTCACCACGGCACTGAGAGGCCCATTCAGACTCACAGCAACCCAGCACCCAGGGACACATTAGAGATTCACAAGGAGCAAACTGCTTGATTGGCTCTGCTGTGACTGGGTTTGGGGTAGTTCTCCTGGAAATAGTCTCAAAAATGCAGATGTATGCAACAAATACATTGGTTTTTTAATACCTGACTTCAGTTGGGTACTGGTGCTGAGCAGCGGATTTTGGCAGGTGGTGTGTAAAGACATTTGAGACTTCCTTGGCCCTATTTGAATTTAGAAGGAGAATATTTTTTTTCTTGATGGCAGGATTTGGATTTGATTCTTTGAGTTTCGGCACATGTGTTAATAGGGAACATTACATCTTTACTTCCAAAGTGCTTTTTCCATTTACTGAGTTGCTATTTACAAGGCAATGGAAGGCTACATTACTTTCTATAGTACCTTTTGTATAAAATAAGTTCAACAGCAGATAGAGAAAACAGAATTAATAAAGAAGTTCTACAGGCTCTGTGCACTGTGTACAATAGGGACAGGTTTATATTGCTCTGTAGATACTTTACCTTCTGTATCTGACTTCATGGTCCTTTGTTTCTTATTTCATCCCATTCAGACCATCTCTTAGTCATAACGGTGTATCATGAGAAGTACACTGTCTATGTGTCAAAGTAGCATTAGTAAAATATTGATATATTTTCGTAGAATCATAGAATCGTAGAATAACCAGGTTGGAAGAGACCTACCGGATCATTGAGTCCAACCATTCCTACCAAACACTGAACCATGCCCCTTAGCACCTTGTGCCTTAAACATCTCCAAGGAAGGTGACTCAACCACCTCCCTGGGTAGCCTGTTCCAGTGCCCAATGACCCTTTCTGTGAAAATTTTTTTCCTAATGTCCAGCCTAACTTAAATCCTTTTTTATACTTAAATCCTTTGTCCTCTGTTCCTGTAACAAAGAACCAGGCTGCCTGTTGGAGCATTGGGAAGTGAAGGCTTGCTGTTGGGATGACACGGCAGGACATCTCCCAAAGAGAACATACATCCATGTTCCAAGGTCCACTGGGTTTCAGAAGCTGTGTTTTCATAGCAAGAGCCAAAAAATATCTTTACAGATGACTTTTATAAAGAGATGTCTGAGATCCTGGGGAAGATAGTAAAGATATGGAAGAAAAGATAGAAGCTTCTGCTGGAAAAAACATAATTCCAAAAAGTGCGTAATTTTTTTGAGGGAAAGCAATAAGACTGGAATAAGGAGTACAGAGAGCGTGGGAGAAGAAATCTTGCCATTTTACATTTTAGACTGTTCAGCTTTCAAACAGCTATGATTTACCTGCTATAACTTCCCACCATTATCAGAGACAAAGCAGTATGACGTGCAAGACAGTAATTAAGAGATATATTGTGCATGATTGCACATAAAGGAGTCAAAATGATATCATGACCAATTGCAGTTATATCACAGAGCCCATGAGCACTGTGACTGTGCTTGCAACAGCACTGGATGAGCGACTTCCATCTCTCACTCCAGATGGCCACTGTTGACTGGAAAAAAGTCAGAGAACACTTCTTTTTAAAGCAGTTTCTTGTCTTCCATCACTCTGCTTGGTCTCCATTATTAAACACCTGATCCATGGGGATTCAAGCATCAGGAAGGATGCAATGGTCTTTCGTGAGAACGCTTTAAGGTTTGCAAGACTAATACCTGTAATTCACATGTAGAAAAAAAACCCCAAAAAACCTAGAATGGATGCTTATAAGTTCTGTTGGGAATGAGGAAATCTGTCAGCAGCTGAAAGTAACTACCTAGCATTTTAAAAAGCAGCAGTTTTCTATCTTGTTCTGTAACAGGGTCACTGAAAGTCAGAATCTGAAAGATCTTATCCAAGTAGATTTTCCCCAGCATCCTGGAGCCGCGTGGGCCGGGAGGGATGGTTAGCGAGTCAGATAATCCTGCCCTCCACGCATTATGCAGCCAGTGAGAAGGGCAAGCATTCCAACGGGAGGGACACCGCCAGGCAGCCTTTGCGGAGGTGGCTCTTCTGGTAATAAGAATCATAGAATAAAGTGCAGCACCTGTGATAATGAGTTTTTTAAACTATTATGTCTAAACATTCTCCTCAGCCTTCTAAAAACATAACATTTCAGTTCAAGCCAAGCAACACCATTCAGCACAATATGTCTGAGGAAGAAAGCCATGGATTTGTATTGCATTTGTCTTTTTTATTTCTCTTTTTGGGGGATAATTCCATTTTTATTTGATTTAAGAACACATTATGAAAGGGCCAGTCTTTAGAAGAAAGAACCAAGTCATGCAAACCTTCACACATGTGATTTTAATAGGTGTAGATATGTGAATAAGGATTACTAACACTCAGCCCTTGCTTAGCATTAGTGTGTGGGCTCAAGTAATGTTCTTGCTGTGAATTGGCAATGAGACGCAAAGCCTTTCGCCTCTAGGGCTGTGGTTCAAATGCAGCCTGGGTCATTGGTGGCTCTACACAAAATGAGGGGGCTGTTTCAGTCCAATTTCACCCTCTCCCTGTTAAAAGACAGCAGAGAATTCAAGGTCAGTGCGATCTCAGAGTCTCTCATCTTATTATGGATTGCTATTTTTGACTTACTATGCTATGCGATGCTATAGAGCCTGGAGACTCCTACCAAGTGTGGGGCTCGTTACACTGGTTACTGTGAAAAGATAGGCAGCTCCACTTATTTACAAACAAGAGACAGGGCAGGTGATGAGTGGAAGAGGAAGACACACAAAAAAATGAAGTGACTTGCCCAGAGGACGGCAGCAATGTCCAGAGCAGAGGCCACCTTTCCTCACACGCAGACCACATGGCTTTCTTCTTCACTGCAGCCATAGGTAGAACAGTGATGAGAAACGTGTCCTTGGACTTTGCCTTTCCAGCAGGTAACCTGCATGACTGTCAGCCTAGCAATTTTTATGGTATTTTTTTAGTAAGGTGGGGATAACATGAAACAAAGCGTACGACAGATGAAATGCATTAGCCCCAACAATATTAATGGATGGTAATGTATACAGTAGATCATTTTATCACACTATTTACATGTAATTTTGTTTGGTGTAATATCTTTGACACAGTGGAAGATTCGTAGATCAAGAGAATTGGTGTAACCCAATTTCATATGTTTTGTTGGATCTTCGAACAAAAGTGGATGCATTTTGAGTATACATTAAGCAAGTGCTGCGTGAAGAACTTCCTCCCGACACCTGGCACCTACTTTCATGGCTTATTTTGTCAGATTGTTTCTTCTATTCAAAGATTAATTTTCCCACTTGCTGAATTTGTTAAATCTTTGAACATTTCAGCCAATGAAGAGGTTTTCAGATCTGAATTTTCTCAGGATTAAACAGTTCCGTAGCAGAAAAAACACTGCTCAGTCAATACTGACAGACTTGTTTGAAATATAGCATTTGCTAAACAGAAAAGGTTAACCTTTTTATAAAGAAAAGTCCAAAATTATATATTACCTGACTTTCAAACATGCCAACTGTAACTAAGTAGGTATTGAGCTCATGCACTTATGAAAATGTATTTTATCTTAATGTTAAATTTAAAGCAAATGTTGGCTTATCATGTCTATGATTTGAAATCGAGGTATATGCTGTTCCTTAAGGCAGGAGAAAGCCATTCACAGCCCTTCCTAAGGAGGCCATCCTTGCAACACATTCTTGGAGGTCCATCCATTTACTGTATCAGGTCAGCACTCTTCTGGCCACTGAGTGGGAATCTCCATTCAAGTACATTCCTCTGTTCATCACAGGGCTTCTCCCTAACACGTGTACATCCTTGCGCTGGACTCAGCTTGTCAATTCACACCATTTTTATCAGTCACTTCCCTTGGCATATGATAATACAAAGCAAACTTCCCTAGGACTTTCTATGTGCTTAAATTAGAGATGAGGTATTAGCATCCTCAAAGCGTTCCAAAGCCCAGGTTGTACTGAGTGGCACAGCTAAAAACTCTCACAACTGCAGGATAAACCAGAGTGCCGGGTTTAATATCCCACTGGTGAGACCCACAATGATCTGGATTAAACCCAAGCTTTGTACTGTGTGCCTAGTATAAACTCCTGCAAGCTAACTCTTGGTTGGCCAGACTTGATGACATCCCAAGCCACGATTCAAACATACTCAGATTTTGCTAAGTTTTGCTTAGTCCTTTCCCATTATATGGGGATTTTGCTCATTCTTAATCTGGAAGCAGGACTGTGCGGGATTCTAAGAGGATTTTGTTTCTCCAAAACTTTGGTCTGGAAAACCCAAAGGTTCAAATACTCATTCGGGATTACACTCTGCTTGTTTCCAGGGGGGTTGCAGAGGGTACTAGGACAGGAGAGGGAGGCTGAGCAGGGTTGGTTGTAGGGCTGGTGCCTGGCATGGCAGTGGGAAGAGTGGCTGCCCTCCTGATTCAGCTGTGCCTCAACACCACAAGCCTGCAAATGGTTAGGGGTTTAGGGACAAGCCTTCAAACTTCTTAACTTCAGTCATTTAAAAAAAACACAAACTTTTAAAATAAAATGAACAAAAATTCAAGACAAATCCTTAAAGAAAATGAGAGGAATAAAGGATTTTTTAAAGCTATATCCCTGTTACCTTTATTTCCCCTCAATGAAGTGATATTTCTTGATCCTCAAGATCACCCTTCCTTAATGAGGTAAAAGATCAGATTATGAAGAACATTTTTAAATGAGAATTCAGATACATTTCTGGGTTGGTTGAGAAGTATGAAAGTATTTAACCTCAGTTCAATGGACTGCCCTTTATTAACATTTTTCTTCTAGTGCCACTCACATAACTAGCCTTTCACAAGCCCTGTCTCAACCATTTGGTACTTATAACTTGGTTTTAGCCAGAGGGTGCATTGCAGAATACAAATCAATCATTGGCTTTATTTCTTGTGACTAAAGGATTTCATAGACTGTATCTTTGTGGAATGAGCTACCTCTAAGAAAATAGGGCTTAGTGATTAAAATGTGGCCATTTTTCTATCCGTTCAGCAGTAAAAGGCAAGCAGAAGGAGAGTTCAGATGACCGTTCAGTGAGTGATACGGAATTAGCAGTGCAGCTCAACTGAGCACATGCATATGTAAACAACATTGCTATCAAACACTGCACCTTGTCAAAGGTTAAACACATCTTTAGGGAACGGGAATGGTGCCATGCTAACACCTTAGCAATACAGTCAAAGTGGCAGGACAGTTGGCTTCCCCATTAGTTTGTCACTAACCTGTCTTTGAAACACCCTCCTAGAAACACAGGAGCATCCCTGTCGTGGTTTCCTTTCTGTTGGTTGCTCTGGCTAAGCTGCCAGTTTACTGCTTATTGCCAATTCTAGTGGTGCTTTTGTTGTGTGGACACTTGCCCACTAGGAAATTAATTGAAACCATCCATGTACTTGAAATATGCCACTGTATCAGCTCCAAGTGCTAATGACACTTAATCACACCAAGTCTGGCCTTGGCTGGAGTCTTGTAGAGCTGTACTCACACTATCCACATTTGATCTATTCTACCTTGCAGTGTAAAGTATTAGTAGTACAGAGCCTCAAGCTCCACCAATGGAGGTTCAGGCTGAACATAAGGAAGAAATTTTTCACGGAAAGGGTCATTGGGCACTGGAACAGGCTGCCCAGGGAGGTGGTTGGGTCACCTTCCCTGGAGGTGTTTAAGGGATGCATGGACGAGGTGCTGAGGGGCATGGTTTAGTATTTGATAAGAATGGTTGGACTCGATGATCTGATGGGTCTTTTCCAACCTGGCAATTCTATGATTCTATGATTCTTAATGCAAGAGGAATATGGCTGTATTTATACACTGCACAAAGGAAGCAGAGCCACAGCTAGAACATAGGGGAGCAATGCCGTAAATGTTTTAACTAAAAAAAATGGGCCCTAGGAAAAAAGGTCATGAGATTTTGTTATTCATGTGGGACAGTGGGAACTTATCCCAGAGACTCACATTGAGTCAAGTGCATTTAGCTGGATTCTTAGCCACTGTAGAGCAGAGAGCAGACACCAACTGCACCTCCTGTATTTTGAAAGGCCGGCACTTCCAGACCCTTATGCTAATTTTAGAGCAACAATTTTAATGATAGGAAACAAATACTCAGGCACAGTGATGAGAAATTATGCAACCCATTTGACATGGACTAAACTCTGTCCCTCAGTCAAGGGTCACAGAAGACCCTTTTTTAAAGAAAAGGCTTTTCTTACTGAGCGCTTGCTTGCCAGTCTCCCGATGCCAACATTCATTAGCATCCCAGTGCAGACGCACTGTACCTGGTACATTTGGATGCACAGCCAGTGCTCACCCTGCTTGGGCACACCAGAAACACTCAAAAGCAGCCAAGAAATGAAAGGAGAAAGAATACTCATTAGGAGAAACAATGCAAGAGTTACAGATTCACATAGAGCAGCACCAACTTTTGAGGCTGAATCCTTGTGTTTCAGTCTCATGTCTTGTTTTACAGACATCAGCACAGACCGATTTGCAACACTTGCTAGGGCAGAAAATGTCAGTAGATTCCTGAACTACTTGATGTCAGTGTGCATTTTGCTGTTGGCATTCATGGAGCCAAAACTTCATTCCTTTTTAGTAGTGGATTAACTGTGATTCATAAGGTAACAAACTTGCAAATAAAAGCAGTGCATTAGCCTCTGGTTTTCTGCATGTTTTAGTGATACATCTCATGGTCTCAAAGAGGTATAGCAGAAATACGAGATTCAGGAGGTGCAAACTTGAACAAATGCTGTGAGAATAAATGCAGCAATAAGCACAGTTTATGAGAAATGCAAGGAAGATTAACAACTGTCTCTATCAGAAGAGAAGACCCATCTGGAAGGATATATCGATATCAGCTGTCAGAGCTGGAGGTAATTTTGCAGTAATCTTGAGTATGTACAATACTCTGTTCAGAGGAATTTCAGCATGATGTAAAAAAGATGGGGGTATTTTTGCTCATTTATTCTGACAGTTTCAGCTACTCATTTGAACTGCTTATCCAGTTTTTACTAGTCATGCTGTTTGTTGGCCAGTTCTTCTGCTTAAACCTTAGGTAGTGTACAGTGAACTAATACACACACATATACATGTGCAAACCATGTAAAAAACCACAAAGAAAGTTTGAAGCAAACATGTCAAGGAAGAAAGTGGCCTCACCTCCACCATTCAGTCTTCCTCTCCTATGTCTCAAATGATAGAAAAAGAGAGGCACAAGCTCTGGTTCATAAAACCAGCAGAATGCTTCACACAAACAGGTTTGAGAAATTTTTGTTCGTGTAAGTGTTCTCTCATTTTAGCAGTAAAAAGAAAGGATGGTTTCTATGACATTATTTTACAGCTCACAACTAGATGCAGGCAGACTCTAGTAGATGCAGGAGGAGCCATTCATTACCACAATGCAAAAGTTTAAGTAATCACAACTTGACAAAATCTCTTGGTTCAGGTCTCATTAGCCTGGGAGTTCAAATTCCCCTAAAAGCACCTTGTTGAAACAGGTAGCTTGTCTATTCCAGCATATCAGCTCTTCCTTTCTATGAAGAATATTACAGGCGGATGATTAGATAGAAGAGGATATTTCAGCTAAGAAAAGAGCTGGCAGCAGAGGTGTTATAGTAGAACATAAAATCATGAATGGCACAAGGAAGGCAAGTAACAAACTGCTGTTTCATTTGCTGCCCCTGGTTTTTTCATAAAAGACATCGAGCAAGTAGTGTGTTCATGATAAAGAGCAAGCATTGGTGATGCCCCTTCACAGACTGGATTAAGTTGCAAAATTACTTGCCACAGGATCTTGTGAGTGCCAGAAGCTTACACATACTAAAAAAGAGTCTAGATAAAATAATGATGTTAAAAACATTAAAAAAAAATTATGTATATATATATATCAAAATATCACTTCTGGCTTGGGAAGACCTGAACAGGAACTGGCCCAGGGAAGTGGTGGGCTCACCATCCCTGGAGGTATCAAAAAAAATGTGTACATGTGGCACTTTGGGACATGGCTTAGTAGACGCAGTGTGTTGTGTTGATGGTTGGACTTGATGATCTTAGTGGTCTTTTCCAACCTCAATGATTCTATGATTCCATGAACTGCCAGTTGCTGGAAGTTATGTGAATAAACTTGGAATATATAAATGCCATGAGACATTTGCCTTGTTCAAGTGCACTTATCTGGGCGACTGCTATAGCAAGAAATCAGACATTTGGCCTGACCCTGCTGGGTTGGTCTCATGTTTGTGTCCCTGCCTTGTTTGTGCTTATCTGCAGACTGCTGGTAAACTTCTACAGCTTCTCCGAAAATGTCTTTTAAGAGCTTTAAAGCGGCATGAACTTCTACCCAGCAATTTGTACAGATTTTATGAACTTTAAATCAAGTTCTAAGATCTGACTTTTGCTCAGGAACTCATAAGAAACAGAATCAAGCAGGTCTGAGTCTTGTGAATGTGTGTGTATGTGCATGCATGCATGGGTGAGAGAGAGGAGAAAAAAATGTGCAAATGTGCATGTGAAAGTAACTTTGTGTATGCACCAGATATTTTCCCTGACATATGTTGATGAATTGAATTCTGTTAATTTATAAACTGTATTCAGACTTGGTAGAATTTGATAGTGTTTCATGGCCAAATTCTGTGAAAGCACTGGGAAAAATCTGTTCCAATTTATTTTACACTCTGCAGTGATTTTCTAACTAACTGTGTGTGAATTATTATATTTCAATCTGTATATAGAGCACTGAGCACTTTGGCCCCAGCCCAGCAAAGCAGTTAAAGGAAATGTCCTGCTGAATTCACAGACTGTTTGCATTCTTAAAGTTAAGCATGTGCTTAAGGGCTTTGCTACATCATAACCAAAGATCTCAGGAGCAGTTGGCAACGCTGATACCGCAGAGAATAGAAGAAGAGGAAAACAGCAAGAAAGATGTCAATAGATGTATTGACATGAATTTGGAATGGTGCTTAGCATTCAATTGCATTAAGAAAAGAGAGATCTAAAAAGCTCAAGAAATGAATTTGAGAGAGTGTTGACTTAAAAAAAATATCACTTTCTAACAGCTGTGTATCAAAGACTCACTTTCAAAGGAGAGAAACGTTGCAATGTATGTTACGCTGTTCTCATCATATTATTTTTCTATGTGTAGCAATTTTTTTGCAAACAAAATGTTAATTTCATTTGGGTGCTAAAGTACACACAGGTCACACCATCAACAAATGGGCACCTCTAGAGATTGTCCACTTCGACCCCCTAAACTCAGAGCAGGGTCAGCTACAGCGGGTTGCCCAGGGGTGGCTGTTTTCAGTGATGGAGATTCCACAATCTCTCTTGATCACTTGTTCCAGTGCCTGAGAATGCTCACGAAGAGCTCAGTATCTTCCCTTTCCAGAGGTATGGAGGTCTTGACAGTAGTCCATCTTCCTATGCCCAACAAGTAGATCCCAAGACTTCAAAAGGATTAATCACAGAGGTAGAAAATGCATATAAGCATAAGTGCTTTCAGGACTTTAGTTGGCTAGTCCAAGTAAGTTGGTCAAAGCTGTAGTGTAAATGGAAAAATATTCAAGCAATTTTGTACTGTAGGATTCACAAATTCATTACCTATATATCACAAGGTATTTGTACATTTTCCCCTTGGCATTTAGGGGATTATGGTTCTTACTGCTGTGGCAGGTTTGAAAAGTCTCTATTTTTAGCTGTGGCACTTGGGGGCCTTCAAGGACTCCCTCACATTCTGCACCCCTTAAATTTAAGTGCTTTTTTCTTGCTGATTTCCATGACAGCCATAATTTCACTTTTTTTCAAAAGTGCAAAGTCCGAGTGCTGCTAAGTTGTATGAGGTAGAATCTTCGGTGAAGAGCAAAACATATGAAGGTGAAGGTGCATGATAAAATGATTTATCTGTAGCTTTGCAATTATTACACAGATAGCATTTTGATATGTGCATTGTGTTTAGCAACTCAGCATCTATGTGTTTAACACATAATTTCTTACTTAGCAGTTTATCTTCCAAAACTGTACTGCATTTTTCAATGAGTCAGCTGCTTACAGTGAGTCCTGCAATTTGTGAAGCAAATGAATTTATGTATTATGACATGAAATGTACTTTATTTGTTTATGTGCCTGTTTATTTATGATAATACTTCACAGGAGATGAGTGAACATTCTATAATGCCTTTCAAGAGGTCAATGTAGTCTTAACAATAGTGTTTTCACTCTACATAGACTAGTAAATCTTTGCTGAGGGGCAAGGTGGCTGGGGTTTGTATGCTCATCATGACCTGTGCGCAAAGGTTCTGGTGAATGTATGTGTACAAACATACATCTACAGCGACCTCTGAGCCATGCTTAAAGCTCATCTATTTCCCTCAAGGAATTGAAAAGATGGGGAGAAGGATTAAAAGAATGGGAAATGGATAGAAAAAGAAGACTCAACTTCTAATTTGCTGGTCTTGTTAGTAAAAGAGGAATTGCTTTTGTTTAGGTAGCATGAAGCTGCTGTGGGGTATTTGCATCTTTTGCTAAAAGAAGGTATCTCAGAACTGAACGGAAAAATCATTCTTTTGGTTCTTTGTGAATTTAAAGACAGAAAACAATTGATCTGCCCTCTACAGCTACCCGAAGAATGGTACCAAAATCGTGTCTATATTGTACATATGTGGCTACAATATGATTTTAAAGTGGAATTAGGGCGACTTGATTTGACACCTTCCTTCTTTCTCTCCTTGTGCCAGCTTAAGCATCCATATTCCATGCCATCTTTTCAGACAAGTCTGGCTGTTACCAGAGCTGCCATGGTCATGTGTCTCGGCATTAGTTCTGCTTTGTGATGTTTTAGTGGATCAAACAGCAAGGAGGAGCATGGACTGTTGGATGGCTGAGCAACTTTGAGGGTTTTCCTAATGCCATCTCTCCTTCCTGTGCACCACATCCCTTGTACCAGGCTGGATGTTGCTTTGAAACGATGCACACAGGGTAGAAACTCAACTGGCAAAAAAAGTTGGAATAGTTTTCAGTGGTGAGTGAGATGAACTGCTGACTGAAGAGTGAGAAGGGAGAGGTGAGAGAAAGAGAGCAGCAAGCCACTATGTTACAGCCACTTTCTCTTGAAGTCTTATCCTAAGAAAGAAGTCTAGGTAAGTATACCTGCAGGCAATGAAACTCAGGTCTGTTTTTCTCAAGTGCTCATGCTTCTGCTAACTCCATGGTGACACATTACAGTCAGATTCTCAAAAGGACTTAGGTTTCAGTGAGCACCCAGGGTGCTGAGGCCTTTAAAATTTTCTGTTCTCTTCCTTGCCTGCCTATTGGAAATGAGCTTTTTGTACATTCCAGCTTTGCTCAATAAGTGAAGCTTCTTAGTTAACTCCACTCTCTGGGGAAAGAGTCATGGATCTTTAATACAGTCTGCTAGTATTTGCTAGAGCAGTCCAGACTGATTGTAAAGTATCTCTGCATGAAGGAGGCAAGTACCTGCAATTCCATCCAAAGTCATTGCAAGAGCGTGGGGCCTGTGAGAAGATGGGTCGGTCTCTAGACTGTAGCCAGATAGTACCTTTTCTCTGAAAAATGATTCTTTCTTTGGTTTAAACATCAGTGCTCCAGGCTAGGCAAAGATCCTTAAAAATGTATTCGGACTTTGATAAAATTGTATCACCATGCTGAATCCAAGATGACGTAAAGACACTCTGGCCAGGACTCCAGGACATGATGCAATCTGCATAACCACTTACTATTAGCATTTTACCCCTGTTATTGACAACTGCTTAGATGCCACTTATGACTCACCTTAACTTACCCCATTGCAATGTGTTTCTTTCAGAGTCGGGACTATGTTTTCATCTTAAAAGGTTTAAATCAAAATTTCTAAGGGTCTATAGGCACTGGAAAGTTCCACAGTTTGATATAAACAAAACAATGATGTGGGAGATGTAATGGCAGCTCCAGGAACAGCGTCCATGCTATTGGTGGCCTAGTGTTGGCTGAAAAAGGCTTCGCCATTCCCTCAATTCAAATCAGCTGGCAGACAGGGATATATGCCAGAGGTCTCAGCTGATTTGTGGGTATGTAAACCTTGGCACATTATCACTGGACTGCTGAAAAA
>JAUNZM010002722.1:0-61746 GCA_033459285.1 Clamator glandarius | reverse complement strand
AGACCCTTCTAGAGCCCTCAAGATCCCTTCAAAAGCCCCAAGACCCTTCTAGAGCCTACCAGGACCCTTCTAAAAGCCCCCAGACACTTCTAGAGCTCCCCAGGACCCTTCCAAAAAATCCCAGACCCTTCTAGAGACCCCCAGGTCCCCTCTAATGGTCCCCCAGACCATTCTAGAGCCCCCAGGGACCCTTCTAAAAGCCCCCAGAGCCTTCTAGACCCTCCCCGGATGCTTCTAATAACCCCCAGATTCTTCTAGAGCCCCCCAGGGACCCTTCTAAAAGCACCCAGACCCTTCTACAGCCCCACAGGACCCTTCTAAAAGACCCCAGACCCTTCTAGAGGCACCCTGGACCCTTCTAAAAGCACCCAGACCCTTCTAGAAGCCCACAGGTCCCTTCTGAAAGCACCCAGACCCTTCTAGAGCCCCGCAGGACCCTTCTAAAAGCCGCCAGACCCTTCTAGAGCCTCCCCGGATCCTTCTCAAAAACTCCAGACATTTGTAGAGCCCCCCAGGACCTTTCTAAAAGCCTCCAGACCCTACTAGATGCACCCAGGACACTTCTGAAAGCCCCCAGACCCTTCTAGAGCTCCCCAGGACCCTTCTAAATGCACCCAGACACTTCTAGAGCTCCCCATGACCCTTCTAAAAGACCCCAGACCCTTCCAGAGCCCCCCAGGACCCTTCTAAAAGCACCCAGACCCTTCTAGAGCCTCCCAGGACCCTTCTAAAAGACACCAGACCCTTCTAGACCCTCCCCGAATCCTTCTAAAACACCCAGACCCTTCTAGAGCCTCCCAGGACCCTTCTAAAATCCCTCAGAAATTTCTAGAGTCACCCAGGACCCTTCCAAAAGAACCCAGAGCCTTCTAGATGCCCCCAGGACATTTCTAAAATCAATCACACCCTTCTAGAGCCCCCCCGGACCCTTCTAAAAGCCCCCATACCGTTCTAGAGCACCAAGGACTCTTCTAAAAGCCCCCAGACCCTTCTAGAGACACGCAGTACCCTTCTAAGTGCCCCAGACCCTTCTGGAGTCTCTCAGGACCCTTCTAAAATCCCCCAGACCCGTCTAGAGGCCCCCAGGGCTCCTCTAATGGTCCCCAGACCCTTCTAGAGCCCCCAAGGACCCTTCTAAAAGCCCCCAGACCCTTCTAGAGACACGCAGGACCCTTCTAAAAGCACCCAGACCCTTCTAGAGCCTCCCAGGACACTTCTAAATGCCCCCAGACAATTCTAGAGCTCCCCTGGACCCTTCTAAAATCCCCCAGACCCGTCTAGAGGCCCCCAATACATCTCTAATGGTCCCCAGACCCTTCTAGAGCCACCCAGGACCATTCTAAAAGCACCCAGACCCTTCTGGAGCCACCACGGACCCTTCTGAAAGCCCCCGGACCCTTCTAGAGCCCCCCAGGACCCATCTAAAAGCACCCAGACCCTTCTAGAGCCCCTCAGGACCCTTCTAAAAGCCCCCAGACCCTTCTAGAGCCGCCCAGGACCCTTCTAAAAGACCCAGACCCTTCTAGAGGCCCCCAGGACCCATCTGAAAGCACCCAGACCCTTCTAGAGCCCCGCAGGACCATTCTAAAAGCACCCAGACCTTTCTAGAGGCCCCCTGGACCCTTCAAAAAGCACCCAGACCATTCTAGAGCCCCACAGGACCCTTCTAAAAGCCCCCAGACCCTTCTAGAGAACCTACAGGACCCTTTAAAAAGCCCTCAGACCTTTCTAGAGTCTCCCAGGACCATTCTAAAAGCCCCCAGACCCTTCTAGAGCCACCCAGGACCCTTCTAAAAGCCCCCATACCGGTCTAGAGCCCCCCAGGACTCTTCTAAAAGCCCCCAAACCATTCTAGAGACACGCAGTACCTTTCTAAGTGCCCCAGACCCTTCTGGACTCTCTCAGGACCCTTCCAAAAGCCCCCAGACCATTCTAGAGCACCCCAGGACCCTTCTAAACTACCCCAGAACCTTCTAGAGGCCCCCAGGGCTCCTCTAATGGTCCCCAGACCCTTCTAGAGCCCCCAAGGACCCTTCTAAAAGCCCCCAGACCCTTCTAGAGACACGCAGGACCCTTCTATAAAGCACCCAGACCCTTCTAGAGCCTCCCAGGACCCTTCTAAATGCCCCCAGACAATTCTAGAGCTCCCCAGGACCCCTTCTAAAATCCCCCAGACCCGTCTAGAGGCCCCCAGTACATCTCTAATGGTCTTCAGACCCTTCTAGAACATGCAAGGACCCTTCTAAAAGTCCCCAGAGCCTTCTAGACCCTCCCCGGATCCTTCTAATAGACCCCAGACCCTTCTAGAGCCCCCCAGGACTATTCTAAAAGCACCCAGACCCTTCTGGAGCCTCCACGGACCCTTCTGAAAGCCCCCGGACCCTTCTAGAGCCCCCCAGGACCCATCTAAAAGCCCCCAGGACCCTTCTACAGCCACACAGGACCATTCTAAAAGCCCCCAGACCCTTCTAGAGCCACCCAGGACCCTTCTAAAAGACCCAGACCCTTCTAGAGGCCCCCAGGACCCATCTGAAAGCACCCAGACCCTTCTAGAGCCCCGCAGGACCATTCTAAAAGCCCCCAGACCTTTCTAGAGGCCCCCTGGACCCTTCAAAAAGCACCCAGACCATTCTAGAGCCTCCCAGAACCATTCTAAAAGCACCCAGACCCTTCTAGAGCCTCCCAGGACCCTTCTAAAAGCACCCAGACCCTTCTAGAGACCCCCAGGACCCTTCTAAAAGCACCCAGACCCTTCTAGAGCCCCACAGGACCCTTCTAAAAGCCCCCCAGACCCCTTCTAGAGAACCTACAGGACCCTTTAAAAAGCCCTCAGACCTTTCTAGAGTCTCCCAGGACCCTTCTAAAAGCCCCCAGACCATTCTAGAGCCCCTCAGGACCCTTCTAAAAGCCCCCAGGACCCTTCTAGAGAACCTACAGGACCCTTTAAAAAGCCCTCAGACCTTTCTAGAGTCTCCCAGGACCCTTCTAAAAGCCCCAGACCATTCTAGAGCCCCTCAGGACCCTTCTAAACTACCCCAGAACCTTCTAGAGGCCCCCAGGGCTCCTCTAATGGTCCCCAGACCCTTCTAGAGCCCCCAAGGACCCTTCTAAAAGCCCCCAGACCCTTCTAGAGACACGCAGGACCCTTCTATAAAGAGCACCCAGACCCTTCTAGAGCCTCCCAGGACCCTTCTAAATGCCCCCAGACAATTCTAGAGCTCCCCAGGACCCTTCTAAAATCCCCCAGACCCGTCTAGAGGCCCCCAGTACATCTCTAATGGTCTTCAGACCCTTCTAGAACCCCCAAGGGACCCTTCTAAAAGCACCCAGAGCCTTCTAGACCCTCCCCGGATCCTTCTAATAGACCCCAGACCCTTCTAGAGCCCCCCAGGACTATTCTAAAAGCACCCAGACCCTTCTGGAGCCTCCACGGACCCTTCTGAAAGCCCCCGGACCCTTCTAGAGCCCCCCAGGACCCATCTAAAAGCACCCAGACCCTTCTACAGCCACACAGGACCATTCTAAAAGCCCCCAGACCCTTCTACAGCCACCCAGGACCCTTCTAAAAGACCCAGACCCTTCTAGAGGCCCCCAGGACCCCTCTGAAAGCACCCAGACCCTTCTAGAGCCCCGCAGGACCATTCTAAAAGCCCCCAGACCTTTCTAGAGGCCCCCTGGACCCTTCTAAAAGCACCCAGACCCTTCTAGAAACCCCCAGAACCATTCTAAAAGCACCCAGACCCTTCTAGAGCCTCCCAGGACCATTCTAAAAGCACCCAGACCCTTCTAGAGCCCCCCAGGACCCATCTAAAAGCACCCAGACCCTTCTACAGCCACACAGGACCATTCTAAAAGCACCCAGACCCTTCTAGAGCCACCCAGGACCCTTCTAAAAGCACCCAGACCATTCTAGAGACCCCCAGGACCCATCTGAAAGAACCCAGACCCTTCTAGAGCCTCTCAGAACCATTCTAAAAGCACCCAGACCCTTCTAGAGACTCCCACGACCCTTCTAAAAACACCCAGACGATTCTAGAGCCCACCAGGACCATTCTAAAGCCTCCAGACCCTTCTAGAGCCCCACAGGACCCTTCTAAAAGCCCCCAGACCCTTCTAGAGAACCTACAGGACCCTTCTAAAAGCCCTCAGTCCTTTCTAGAATCTCCCAGGACATTTCTAAAAGACCCCAGACCCTTCTAGAGCCCCCCAGGACTCTTCTAAAAGCCCCCAGACCCTTCTAGAGACACGCAGGACCCTTCTAAGTGCCCCCAGACCCTTCTGGAGTTTCCCAGAACCCTTCTAAAAGCCCCCAGACCCTTCTAGAGCTCCCCAGGACCCTTCTAAACTACCCCAGAACCTTCTAGAGGCCCCCAGGGCTCCTATAATGGTTCCCAGACCCTTCTAGAGCCCCCAAGGACCCTTCTAAAAGCCCCCAGACCCTTCTAGAGACACTCAGGACCCTTCTAAAAGCACCCAGACCCTTCTAGAGCCTCCCAGGACCCTTCTAAATGCCCCCAGACAATTCTAGTGCTCCCCAGGACCCTTCTAAAATCCCCCAGACCCGTCTAGAGGCCCCCAATACATCTCTAATGGTCCCCAGACCCTTCTAGAGCCCCCAAGGACCCTTTTAAAAGCCCCCAGAAATTTCTAGAGTCACCCAGGACCCTTCCAAAAGAACCCAGAGCCTTCTAGATGCCCCCAGGACATTTCTAAAATCTCTCACACCCTTCTAGAGCCCCCCCGGACCCTTCTAAAAGCCCCCATACCGTTCTAGAGCACCAAGGACTCTTCTAAAAGCCCCCAGACCCTTCTAGAGACACGCAGTACCCTTCTAAGTGCCCCAGACCCTTCTGGAGTCTCTCAGGACCCTTCCAAAAGCCCCCAGACAATTCTAGAGCTCCCCAGGACCCTTCTAAAATCCCCCAGACCCGTCTAGAGGCCCCCAGGGCTCCTCTAATGGTCCCCAGACCCTTCTAGAGCCCCCAAGGACCCTTCTAAAAGCCCCCAGACCCTTCTAGAGACACGCAGGACCCTTCTAAAAGCACCCAGACCCTTCTAGAGCCTCCCAGGACACTTCTAAATGCCCCCAGACAATTCTAGAGCTCCCCAGGACCCTTCTAAAATCCCCCAGACCCGTCTAGAGGCCCCCAGTACATCTCTAATGGTCTTCAGACCCTTCTAGAGCCCCCAAGGACCCTTCTAAAAGCCCCCAGAGCCTTCTAGACCCTCCCCGGATCCTTCTAATAGCCCCCAGACCCTTCTAGAGCCCCCCAGGACCCATCTAAAAGCCCCCAGACCCTTCTACAGCCACACAGGACCATTCTAAAAGCCCCCAGACCCTTCTAGAGCCACCCAGGACCCTTCTAAAAGACCCAGACCCTTCTAGAGGCCCCCAGGACCCATCTGAAAGCACCCAGACCCTTCTAGAGGCCCGCAGGACCATTCTAAAAGCCCCCAGACCTTTCTAGATGCCCCCTGGACCCTTCAAAAAGCACCCAGACCCTTCTAGAGCCTCCCAGAACCATTCTAAAAGCACCCAGACCCTTCTAGAGCCTCCCAGGACCCTTCTAAAAGCACCCAGACCCTTCTAGAGACCCCCAGGACCCTTCTAAAAGCACCCAGACCCTTCTAGAGCCTCCCAGGACCCTTCTAAAAGCCCCCAGACCCTTCTAGAGAACCTACAGGACCCTTTAAAAAGCACTCAGACCTTTCTAGAGTCTCCCAGGACCCTTCTAAAAGCCCCCAGAACCTTCTAGAGCCCCTCAGGACCCTTCTAAAAGCCCCTATACCGTTCTAGAGCCCCCCAGGACTCTTCTAAAAGCCCCCAAACCATTCTAGAGACATGCAGTACTTTTCTAAGTGCCCCAGACCCTTCTGGACTCTCTCAGGACCCTTCCAAAAGCCCCCAGACCATTCTAGAGCACCCCAGGACCCTTCTAAAATACCCCAGAACCTTCTAGAGGCCCCCAGGGCTCCTCTAATGGTCCCCAGACCCTTCTAGAGCCCCCAAGGACCCTTCTAAAAGCCCCCAGACCCTTCTAGAGACACGCAGGACCCTTCTATAAAGCACCCAGACCCTTCTAGAGCCTCCCAGGACCCTTCTAAATGCCCCCAGACAATTCTAGAGCTCCCCAGGACCCTTCTAAAATCCCCCAGACCCGTCTTTAGGCCCCCAGTACATCTCTAATGGTCTTCAGACCCTTCTAGAACCCCCAAGGACCCTTCTAAAAGCCCCCAGAGCCTTCTAGACCCTCCCCGGATCCTTCTAATAGAACCCAGACCCTTCTAGAGCCCCCCAGGACTATTCTAAAAGCACCCAGACCCTTCTGGAGCCTCCACGGACCCTTCTGAAAGCCCCCGGACCCTTCTAGAGCCCCCCAGGACCCATCTAAAAGCCCCCAGACCCTTCTACAGCCACACAGGACCATTCTAAAAGCCCCCAGACCCTTCTAGAGCCACCCAGGACCCTTCTAAAAGCACCCAGACCCTTCTAGAGACCCCCAGGACCCATCTGAAAGAACCCAGACCCTTCTAGAGCCTCTCAGAACCATTCTAAAAGCACCCAGACCCTTCTAGAGCCTCCCACGACCCTTCTAAAAGCACCCAGACGATTCTAGAGCCCACCAGGACAATTCTAAAGCCTCCAGACCCTTCTAGAGCCCCACAGGACCCTTCTAAAAGCTCCCAGACCCTTCTAGAGAACCTACAGGACCCATCTAAAAGCCCTCAGTCTTTTCTAGAATCTCCCAGGACATTTCTAAAAGCCCCCAGACCCTTCTAGAGCCCCCCAGGACTCTTCTAAAAGCCCCCAGACCCTTCTAGAGACACGCAGGACCCTTCTAAGTGCTCCCAGACCCTTCTGGAGTTTACCAGGACCCTTCTAAAAGCTCCCAGACCCTTCTAGAGCTCGCCAGGACCCTTCTAAACTACCCCAGAACTTTCTAGAGTCCCCCAGGGCTCCTCTAATGGTCCCCAGACCCTTCTAGAGCCCCCAAGGACCCTTCTAAAAGCCGCCAGACCCTTCTAGAGACACGCAGGACCCTTCTAAGAGCACCCAGACCCTTCTAGAGCCTCCCAGGACCCTTCTAAATGCCCCCAGACCCTTCTGGAGCCTCCACGGACCCTTCTAAATGCCCCCGGACCATTCTAAAGCCCATCAGGACCCATCTAAAAGCCATCAGACCCTTCTACATCCCCATAGGACCATTCTATAAGCCCCCAGACCCATCTAGAGCCACGCAGGACCCTTCTAAAAGCACCCAGACCATTCTAGAGGCCCCCAGGACCCATCTGAAAGCACCCAGACCCTTCTAGAGCCTACCAGGACCCTTCTAAAAGCCCGCAGACCTTTCTAGAGGCACCCTGGACCCTTCAAAAAGCACCCAGACCCTTCTAGAGCCTCCCAGGACCATTCTAAAAGCACCCAGACCCTTCTAGAGTTTCCCAGGACCCTTCTAAAAGCACCCAGACCCTTCTAGAGCCCCCTAGGACCATTCTAAAAGCCCCAATACCCTTCTAGAGCCCCCCAGGACTCTTCTAAAAGCCCCCAGACCCTTCTAGAGACCCGCAGGACCCTTCTAAATGCCCCCAGACCATTCTAGAGTCTCCCAGGACCCTTCTAAAAACCCCCAGACCCTTCTAGAGCTCCCAAGGACCCTTCTAAACTACCCCAAAACCTTCTAGAGTCCCCCAGGGCTCCTCTATTGGTCCCAGACCCTTCTAGAGCCCACAAGGACCCTTCTAAAAGCCCCCAGAGCCTTCTAGAGACACGCAGAACCCTTCTAAAAGCACCCAGACCCTTCTAGAGCCTGCCAGGGCCCTTCTAAAAGCCCCAAGACAATTCTAGAGCTCCCCAGGACCCTTCTAAAATCAACCAGACCCGTCTAAAGGCCCCCAGTGCATCTCTAATGGTCCCCAGACCCTTCTAGAGCCACCAAGGTCCCTTCTAAAATCACCCAGAGCCTTCTAGACCCTCCCCGGATCCTTCTAATAGCCCCCAGACCCTTCTAGAGCCCCCCAGTACACATCTAAAGCACCCAGACCCTTCTACAGCCCCACAGGACCATTCTAAAAGCCCCCAGACCCTTCTAGAGCCACCCAGGACCCTTCTAAAAGCAGCCAGACCCTTCTAGAGGCCCCCAGGACCCTTCTGAAAGCACCCAGACCCTTTTAGAACCCAACAATACCCTTCTAAAAGCCCCCAGACCTTTCTACAGGCCCCCAGGGCCCTTCAAAAAGCACCCAGACACTTCTAGAGCCTCCCAGGACCATTCTAAAAGCACCCATACCCTTCTAGAGCCTCCGAGGATCCTTCTAAAAGCACCCAGACCCTTCTAGAGCCCCCTTTACCTTTCTAAAAGCCCCCAGACACTTCTAGTGGCTTCCAGGACCCTTCTAAAAGCCCCCAGACCCTTCTAGAGGACCTACAGGACCCTTATAAAAGCCCTCAGACCCTTCTAGAGTATCCCAGGACCCTTCTAAATGCCCCCAGACCCTTCTAGACACCCGCAGGACCCTTCCAAAAGAACCCAGACCCTTCTAGAGTCACCCAGGACCCTTCTAAAAGCCCCCAGACCATTCTAGATCTCCCCAGGACCCTTCTAAAATCCCCCAGACCCTTCTAGAATACCCCAGGGCTCCTCTAATGGTCCCCAGACCCTTCTAGATACCTCAAGGACGCTTCTAAAAGCCCCCAGACCATTCTAGAGAGACGCAGGACCCTTCTAAAGCCCCCAGACCCTTCTAGAGCCTCCCAGGACCCTTGTAAAAGCCCCCAGACATTCTAGAGCTCCCCAGGACCCTTCTAAAATCCCCCAGACCCTTCTAGAGGCCCCCAGGGCCCGCCTAATGGTCCCCAGATCCTTCTAGAGCCCCCAAGGATCCTTCTAAAAGACACCAGAGCCTTCTAGACCCTCCCTTATCCTTCTAATATACCCCAGACCCTTCTAGAGCCCCCCAGGACCCTTCTAAAAGCCCCCAGACCCTTTTAGAGCCTCCACGGACCCTTCTAAAAGACCCCGGACACTTCTAGAGCTCCCCAGGACCCATCTAAAAGACCCCAGACCCTTCTACAGCCCCCCAGGACCCTTCTAAAAGCCGCAGTCCCTTCTAGACCATCCCCGGATCCTTCTAAAAGCCCCCAGACCGTTCTAGAGCCTACCAGGACCCTTATACAATCCCTCAGACACTTCTAGACGACCGCAGGACCCTTCTAAAAGCCCCCAGACCCTTCTAGAGCCCCCAGGACCCTTCTAAAAGCACCCAGACCCTTCTAGAGACCCGCAGGACCCTTCTAAGAGCCCCCAGACCCTTCTAGATTCTCCCAGGACCCTTCTAAAAGCACCCAGACCCTTCTAGAACACTCCAGGACCCTTCTAAACTCACCCAGACCCATCTAGAGCCCCCCAGACTCTTCTAAAAGCCTCCAGAGCCTTCTAGAGGCACCCAGGAACCTTCTGAATGCTCCCAGACCCTTCTAGATCCCCCCAGGACTATTCTAAAAGCCTCCAGACCCTTCAAGAGGCCCCAGGACCCTTCTGAATGAACCCAGACCCTTCTAGAGCTCCCCAGGACCCTTCTAAATGCACCCAGACCCTTCTAGAGGCCCCCAGGACCATTCTAAAAGCCCCCAGACCCATCTAGACCCTCCCCGAATCCTTCTAAAAGCACCCAGACCATTCTAGAGCCTCCCAGGACCATTCTAAAATCCCTCAGACACTTCTAGAGCCCCCCAGGACCCTTCTAAATGCCCCCAGACCCTTATAGAGCCTCCCAGGATCCTTCAAAAAGCATCCAGACTATTCTAGAATCCTGCAGTACCCATCTGAAAGCCCCCAGACCCTTCTAGAGCGCCCCAGGACCCTTCTAAAAGCCCCCAGACCCTTCTAGATAAGCCCAGGGCCCCTCTAAAAGCACCCAGACCCTTCTAGAGCTCCCCAGGACCCTTCTAAAATCCCTCAGACCCTTCTAGAGCCCCCCAAGACCCGTCTAAAAGCTCCCAGCGCCTTCTAGAGGCACCCAGGACGCTACTAAAAGCCCACACACCCTTCTAGAGCCCCCCAGGACCCTTCTAAAAGCCCCCAGACCCTTCTAGAGCCTCCCCGTATCCTTCTAAATGCACCCAGACCCTTCTACATGCCACCAGGACCCTTCTAAATGCCTCCAGACATTTGTAGAGCCCCCCAGGACCCTTCTAAAAGAACCCAGACCCTTCTAGACCCTCCCCGGATCATTCTAAAAGTACCCAGACCCATCTGGATCCTCCCAGGACCCATCTAAAAGACAGCAGACCTTTCTAGAGGCACCCAGGACCATTCTAATAACCCCCAGACCTTTCTAGAGCCCCTCAGGACCCTTCTGAAAGACCCCAGACCCGTCTAGAGCCCCCCATGACCCTTCTAAATGCCCCCAGACCTTTCTAGAGGCCCCCAGGATCCTTCTAAAATCCCCCAGACCCTTCTAGAGCCCCCCAGGTCCCTTCTGAATGCCCCCAGACCCTTCTAGAGCCCCCCAGGACCCTTCTAAAATCCTCCAGACTATTCTAGTGGCCCGCAGGACCTTTCTGAAAGCCCCCAGACCCTTCTAGATCAGCCCAGGACCCTTCTACAAGACCCCAGACCATTCTAGAGCCCCCCAGGACTCTTCTAAAAGCCACCAGACCCTTCTAGAGAAGCCAGAGGCACCTCTAAAAGCACCCAGACCCTTCTAGAGCTTCCCAGGACCCTTCTAAAAGCAAACAGAACCTTCTAGAGCCCCTCAGGACACTTCTAAAAGCCCCCAGACCTTTCTAGAGCCCCCCAGGACCCGTCTAAATGTTTCCAGACTATTCTAGAGACCCGCAAGACCCTTCTTAAAGCCCCCAGACCTTTCTAGATCAGCCCAGGACCCTTCTAATAGACCCCAGACCATTCTAGAGAAGTCCAGGGCCCCTCTAAAAGCACCCAGACCCTTCTAGAGAAGTCCAGGGCCCATCTAAAAGCACCCAGACCCTTCTAAAGCACCCAGACTCTTCTAGACCCTCCTTGGATCATTCTAAAAGCCCCCAGATCCTTCTAGACCCTCCCTGGATCATTCTAAAAGTCCCCAGACCATTCTAGACCCTCCCCGGATCATTCTAAAAGCTCCCAGACACATCTAGAGCCCCCAAGCGCCCTTCTAAGAGCACCCAGACCCTTCTAGAGGCCCCCAGGTCCCACTTAAAAGAACCCAGAACCTTCTAGAGCCGCCCAGGACCCTTCTAAATGCCTCCAGACCCATCTAGAGCTCCCCAGGACCATTCTAAAAGCCCCCAGACCATTTTAGACCCTCCCCGGATAATTCTAAAAGCCCCCAGACCCTTCAAGATCCCCCCAGGACCCTTCTAAAAGCCCCCAGACCCTTCTAGAGGCTACCAGGACCATTCTAAAAGCACCCAGACCATTCTAGAGACCACCAGGACACTTCTAAAAGTACCCAGACCCTTCTAGAGCCCCCCAGGACCTCTCTAAAATCCCCAGACCCATGTAGAGTCCCCCAGGAACCTTCTAAAAGCCCCCAGACCCTCCTAGAGAACCCCAGGACCCTTCTAAAATCCCCCAGACCCTTCTAGAGCCCCCCAGGACCATTCTAAAAGCCCCCAGACGCTTCTAGAGCCCCCCAGAACATTTCTAAAAGCCTCCAGACCCTTCTAGAGCCCCCCAGGACAATTCTAAAAGCACCCAGACACTTCTAGAGCCCCCCAGGACCCTTCTAAAATCCCCCAGACCCTTCTAGACCCTCCGCGGATCCTTCTAAAAGCCCCCAGACCCTTCTAGACAACCCAGGACCATTCTAAAAGCCCCCAGACCCTTCTAGTGCCCCCCAGGACCCTACTAAAAGGCCCCAGACACTTCTAGAGCCTTACAGGACCCTTCTAACAGCCCCCTGACCCTTATAGAGCCCACCAGTACCCTTCTAAAAGCCCGCAGACGCTTCTATAGACCGCTAGGACCCTTCTAAAAGCACCCAGACCCTTCTAGACCTTCCCCGGATCATTCTAAAAGCCCCCAGACACTTCTAGAGCCCCCCAGGACCTTTCTAAAAGCCTCCAGACCCTTCTAGAGCCTCCCAGGACCCTTCTAAAAGTCCCCAGACCCTTCTAGACGCACCCAGGGCCCCTCTAAAGGCACCCCGTCCCTTCTAGATCAAGCCAGGACCCTTCTAAAAGCTCCCAGACCTATCTAGAGCACACCAGGACCTTTATAAAAGACCCCAGACCCTTCTAGAACCCCCCAGGACCCTTCTAAAAGCCTCCAGACCTATCTAGAGCACACCAGGACCTTTCTAAAAGACCCCAGACCCTTCTAGAACCCCCCAGGACCCTTCTAAAAGCCTCCAGACGCTTCTAGAGACGCCCAGGACCCTTCTAAAAGAACCCAGACCCTTCTAGACCCTCTCCGGAACCTTCTAAAAGCCCGCAGACCCTTCTACAGGGACCCAGGACCCTTCTAATATCCCTCAGACCCTTTTAGAGCACCCCAGGACCCTTCTAAATGCACCCAGACCCTTCTAGAGCCCCTCAGGACCCTCCTAAAAGCCCCCAGACCCTTCTATAGCCTCCCAGGACCCTTCTAAAAGACCCCAGACACTTCTAGAGGCCCCCAGGACCCTTCTAATAGCCCCCAGACCATTCTAGAGCCCCTCAGGACCCTTCTGAAAGCCCGCAGACCCTTCAAGAGCCCCCAAGGACCCTTCTAAATGCCCCCAGACCCTTCGAGACCCCCCCAGGACCTTCCTAAATGCCCCCAGACCCTTCTAGACCCTCCCGGATCCTTCTAAAAGTACCCAGACCCATCTGGATCCTCCCAGGACCCTTCTAAAAGACCCCAGACACTTCTAGAGGCCCCCAGGACCCTTCTAATAGACTCCAGACCCTTCTAGAGCCCCTCAGGACCCTTCTGAAAGCCCCCAGACCCTTCAAGAGCCCCCAAAAACCCTTCTAAATGCCTCCAGACCTTTCTAGAGGCCCCCAGGATCCTTCTAAAAGATTCCAGACTATTCTATACGCCCGCAGGACCATTCTGAAAGCTCCCAGACCCTTCTAGATCAGCCCAGGACCCTTCTAAAAGATCCCAGACGATTCTAGATCCCCCCAGGACTCTTCTAAAAGCCTCCAGACGCTTCTAGAGAAGCCCAGGGCGCCTCTAAAAGCACCCAGACCCTTCTAGAGCTTCCCAGGACCCTTCTAAAAGCCAACAGACCCTTCTAGAGCCCACCAGGACCCTTCTAAAACCCCCCAGACCCTTCTAGACCCTCCCCGGATCCTTCTAAAAGCACCCAGACCCTTCTAGAGCCTCCCAGGAGCCTTCTAAAATACCTCAGACCCTTCTAGAGCCTCCCAGTACCCTTCTAAAAGCCCCCAGAGCCTTCTAGATGCCCCCAGGACCCTTCTAAAAGCCCA
The DNA here is from genome assembly GCA_033459285.1 of Clamator glandarius. Taxonomy (NCBI): domain Eukaryota; kingdom Metazoa; phylum Chordata; class Aves; order Cuculiformes; family Cuculidae; genus Clamator; species Clamator glandarius. Next base: position 48,329 of record JAUNZM010002722.1, on the reverse strand, counting down.
CACACCCTTCTAGAGCCCCCCAGGACTCTTCTACAAGCCTCCAGACCCTTCTAGAGCCCCCAAGGACCCTTCTAAAAGCACCCAGACCCTTCTAGAGATTCCCCGTATCCTTCTAAAACCCCCCAGACCCTTCTAGAGGCCCAGAGAACTATTCTGAAAGCCGACAGACCCTTCTAGAGCCTCCCCGGATCCTTCTAAAAGCCCACAGACCCTTCTAGAGGACCCCAGGACCCTTCTAAAAGACCCCAGACCCTTCTAGACCCTCCCCGGATGCTTCTAAAAGCAGATAGACTCATCTGGATCCTCCCAGGACCCTTCTAAAAGCACCCAGACCTTCAAGAGGACCCCAGGACCCTTCTAAAGCCCCCAGGCCCTTCTAGAGCCCCCCAGGACCCTTCTGAAAGCCCCCAGACCCATCTAGAGCCCCCCAGGACCCTTCTAAATGCCCCCAGACCCATCTAGAGCCCCCCTGGACCCTTCTAAAAGCCTCCAGTCCATTCTAGAGGCTACCAGGACCGTTGTGAATGCACCCAGACCCTTCTAGAGCTCCCCAGGACCCTTCTCAAAGCCTCCAGACCCTTCTACAGGCCCCTAGGACCCTTCTGAAAGCCCCCAGACTCTTCTAGATCTCCCCAAGATCCTTCTAAATACACCCAGACCCTTCTAGCGCCCCCCAGGACCCTTCTAAAAGCCGTCAGACCCTTCTAGGTCTCACCAGGACCCTTCTAAAAGCCCCCAGACGCTTCTAGAGCCCCACAGGACCCTTCTAAAAGCCCCAGACCCTTCTAGACCCTCCCCGAATCCTTCTAAAAGCACCCAGACCCTTCTAGAGCCTCCCCAGACCCTTCTAAAATCCCTCAGACACTTCTAGAGGCACCCAGGACCCTTCTAAAAGCCCCCAGAGACTTCTAGATGCCCCAGGACCATTCTAAATGCCCTCATACCTTTCTAGAGCCCCCCAGGACCCTTCTAAAATCCCGCAGACATATCTAGAGCCCCCCAGGACCCTTCTAAAAGCCCCCAGACCCTTCTAGAGACCCGCAGGACCCTTCTAAAAGCCCCCAGACCCTTCTAGAGTCTCCCAGGACCCTTCTAAAAGCCCCCAGTCCCTTCTAGAGCTCCCCAGGACCCTTCTAAAATCACCCAGACACTTCTAGAGGCCCCCAGGGCCCCTCTAATGGTCCCCAGACCACTGTAGAGCCCCCAAGGCCCATTCTAAAAGCCCCCAGACCATTCTAGAGGCTTCTAGTGCCCCTCTAATGGTCCCCAGACCCTTCTAGAGCCCCCACGGACACTTCTAAAAGCACCCAGACCCTTCTAGAGACCGGCAGGACCCTTCTGAAAGCACCTAGACACTTGTAGACCCTCCCTGGATCCTTCTAATAGCCCACAGACCATTCTAGAGCCCCCCCAGAACCCTTCTAAAAGCCCCCAGACCCTTCTAGAGCCTCCCAGGACCCATCTAAAATACCTCTAGACCTTTCTAGAGCCCCCCAGGACCCTTATAAAAGCTCCCAGAGCCTTCTAGATGCCCCCAGGACCCTTCTAAATGCACCCACACACTTCTAGAGCCCCCCAGGACCCTTCTAAAAGCCTCCAGACATTTGTAGAGATCCCCAGAACCCTTCTAAAAGCCCCCAGACCATTCTAGACCCTCCCCGGATCCTTCTAAAAGCACCCAGACCCATGTGGATTCCTCCCAGGACCCTTCTAAAAGCCCCCAGAAACTTCTAGAGCCCCCCAGGACCCTTGTGAATGCCCCCAGACCCTTCTAGAGCCCAACAGGACCCTTCTAAATGCCACCAGACCCATCTAGAGCCCACAAGGACAATTCTAAAAGCCTCCAGACCCTTCTACAGGCCCCCAGGACCCTTCTCAAAGCACCCAGACCCTTCTAGCGCCTCCCAGGACCCTTCTAAAAGCACCCAGACCCTTCTAGAGCTCCCCAGGACCCTTCTAAAAGCACCCAGACCCTTCTAGAGCCCCCCAGGACACTTCTAAATGCACCCAGACTCTTCTAGAGCCCCACAGGACCCTTCTAAAAGCCCCCAGACTCATCTAGACCCTCTCCGGATCCTTCTAAAAGCACCCAGACCCTTCTAGAGCCTCCCAGGACCCTTCTAAAATCCCTCAGACACTTCTAGAGGCCCCCAGGACACTTCTAAAAGCCCCCAGAGACTTCTAGATGCCCCCAGGACCCTTCAAAAAGCACTCACACCCTGCTAGAGCCCCCCAGGACTATTCTAAAAGCCCCCAGACCCTTCTAGAGACCCGCAGGACCCATCTAAAAGCCCCCAGACCCTTCTAGAGTCTCCAAGGACCCTTCTAAAAGCCCCCAGACCCTTCTAGAGCTCACCAGGACCCTTCTAAAATCCCCCAGAGCCTTCTAGATGCCCCCAGGGCCCCTCTAATGGTCCCCAGACCCTTCTAGAGAACCCAAGGACCCTTCTAAAAGCACCCAGACCCTTCTAGAGCCTCCCAGGACCCTTCTAAAAGCCCCCAGACCCTTCTAGAGACCCGCAGGACACTTCTAAAAGCCCCCAGACCCTTCTAGACCCTCCCTGGATCCCTCTAATAGCCCCCACACCCTTCTAGAGCCCCCCAGGACCCTTCTAAAAGCACCCAGGAGTTCTAGAGCCTCCATGGACCCTTCTAAAAGCACCCAGACCCTTCTAGAGGCCCCCTGGACCCTTCTAAAAGCCCCCAGACACTTCTAGAGCCCGCCAGGACACTTCTAATAGTCCCCAGACCTTTCTAGAGCCTCCCAGGACCCTTCTAATAGCACCCAGACCCTTCTAGAGCACCCCAGGACCATTCTGAAAATCCCAGACCGTTCTAGAGGAACCCAGGACCCTTCTAAACCCCCCCAGACCATTCTAGAGCCCCGCAGAACCATTCTAAAAGCCTCCAGACCTTTCTAGAGCCCCCCATTACCATTCTAAAAGCCCCCAGACCCTTCTAGAGACCCCCAGGACCCTTCTAAAAGCCCCCAGGCTCTTCTAGAGCCACCCCAGAACATTTCTAAAAGCCTCCAGACCCTTCTAGAAACCCCAGGACCCTTCTAAACGAACCCAGACCCTTCTAGACCCTCCCTGGATCCTTCTAAAAGCACCCAGACCCTACTACAGGCACCCAGGACCCTTCTAAAATCCCTCAGACCCTTTTACAGGCCCCCAGGACCATTCTAAAGCACCCAGAGCCTTCTAGAGGCCCCCAGGACCCTTCTAAAATCCCCCACACCCTTCTAGAGCCCCCCAGGACCCTTCTAAAAGCCTCCAGACCCTTCTAGAGCCCCCCAGGACCCTTCTACAAGACCCGAGACCATTCTAGAGCCACCCAGGACCGTTGTAAAAGCTCCCAGACCCTTCTAGATCCCCGCAGGACACTTCTAAAAGCCCACAGACCCTTGTAGAGCCTCCCAGGAGCCTTCTGAAAGCCCACAGACCCTTCTAGAGCTCCCCAGGACCCTTCTAAAAGACCCCAGACCCTTCTAGAGCCCCCAAGGACCCGTCTAAAAGTCCCCAGACCCTTCTAGAGCCCCCCAGGACCCTTCTAAACGCACCCAGACCCTTCTAGAGCCTCCCAGGACCCTTCTAAAAGCCCCAAAAATCTTCTAGAGACCCCCAGGACCCTTCTTAAAGCCCCCAGACACTTCTAGAGCCCGCCAGGACAATTCTAATAGCCCCCAGACACTTATAGAGCCTCCCAGGACCCTTCTAATAGCCCCCAGACCCTTCTAGGGCACCCCAGGACCCTTCTGGAAACCCCAGACCCTTCTAGAGGAACCCAGGACCCTTCTAAAAGCCACCAGACCATTCTAGAGCCCCCTAGAACCCTTCGAAAAGCTCCCAGACCCTTCTAGAGCCCACCAGTACCCTTCTAAAAGCCCCCAGACCCTTCTAGAGCCCAACAGGACCCTTCTAAAGGACCCCAGACCCTTTCAGAGCCTCGCCGGGTAATTCTAAAAGCCCCCAGACACTTCTAGTGTCTTCCAGGACCCTCCTAAAATCCCTCAGACCCTTCTAGAGGCCCCCAGGACCCTTCTAAATGCACCCAGAGCCTTCTAGAGGCCCCCAGGACCCTTCCAAAAGCCCCCAGACCCTTCTACATCCGCCCAGGACCCTTCTAAAAGCCCCCAGACCCTTCTAGAGCCTCCCAGGACCCTTCTAAATCACCCAGACCCTTCTAGAGACACCCAGGACCCTTCTAAAAGACCCCAGACCCTTCTAGATCCCCCAGGACCCTTCTAAAAGCCCCCAGACCCTTCTAGAGACCCCCAGGCCCCTATAAAAGCCACCAGACCCTTCTTGAGGCAGCCAGGACCCTTCCAAAAGCCCCCAGACCCTTCTAGAGCCACCCAAGGACCCTTCTCAAAGAACTCAGACCCTTCTAGAGCCCGCCAGGACCCTTCTATAAGCCCCTAGACCCTTCTAGAGGAACCCAGGGCCCCTCTTAAGGACCCCCGTCTCTCCTAGAAGGGTCTCGGGGCTTTTAGAAGGATCCGGGGAGGGTCTAGAAGGTTCTGGGGGCTTTTAGAAGGGTCCTGGGGGGCTCTAGAAGGGTCTGGGGGCTTTTGAAAGTAACCTGGTGGCCTCTAGAATGGTGTGGGTTATATTAGAGGGGTCCGAGGGGGATCTAGAAGGTCTGGGGTTTTTTAGAAGGGTCCAGGGAGTCTCTACATGGGTCTGGGGGATTTTAGAAGGGTCCTGGGATTCTCTAGAAGGGTCTGGGGAATTTTAGAAGGGTCCTGGGGGCCTCTAGAAGGGTCTGGGATCTATTAGAGGGCTCCGGGGGGGCTCTAGAAGGGTCTGGGGGATTTTAGAAGGGTCCTGGGAGGCTCTAGAAGGGTCTGGGTGCTTTTATAAGGGTCCTGGGGGGCTCTAGAAGGGTCTGGAGGCTTTTAGACGGGTCCTGGGGGGCTCTAGAAGGGTCTGGAGGATTTTAGAGGGGTCCTGGGAGGCTCTAGAAGTTTCTGGGGGCTTTTAGAATGATCCGGGGAGGGTCTAGAAGAGTCTGGGGGCCTTTAGAATGGTCCTGGGAGGCTCTAGAGCGTTCTGGGTGCTTTTAGAAGGGTCCTAGGGGGCTCTAGATGGGTCTGGGTGCCTTTAGAATGTTACTGGGGGCAATAGAAGGGTCTGGGGGCTTTTAGAAGGGTCCTGGGCGGCTCTAGAAGGGTCTGGGGGCTTTTAGAATGGTCCTGGGAGGCTCTAGAAGGGTCTGTGTGCTTTCAGAAGGGTCCTGCGTGTCTCTAGAAGGGTCTGAGTGCTTTTAGAAGGGTCCTGGGGGGCTCTAGAAGGGTCTGGTGGCTTTTAGAAGGATTCCGGGAGTGTCTAGAAGGTTCTGGGGGCTTTTAGAAGGGTCCTGGGAGGCTCTAGAAGGGTCTGGGGGCTTTTAGAAGGGTCCTGGGGTTCTCTAGAAGGGTCTGGGTACTTATAGAAGGGTCCTGGGGGCCTCTAGAAGGGTCTGGCATCTATTAGAGGGGTTCGGGGGCCTCTAGAAGGGTCTGGGGGCTTTTAGAAGGATCCGCGGAGGGTCTAGAAGGGTCTGGGGGATTTTAGAAGTGTCCTAGGGGGCTTTTAGAAGGATCCGCGGAGTGTCTAGAAGGGTCTGGGTTCTTTAGAAGGGTCCTGGGAGGTTTTAGAATGATCTGGGGTCTTTTAGAATGATCAGGGGAGGGTCTAGAAGGGTCTGGGGTCATTTAGACGGGTCCTGGGGGGCTCTAGAATGGTCTGGAGGCTTGTAGAGGGGTCCTGGGGGGCTCTAGAAGGGTCTGGGTTCATTTAGAAGGAACCGGGGAGGGTCTAGAAGGGTCTGGGGGCTTTTAGAAGGGTCCAGGAAGGCTCTAGAAAGGTCTGGGGGCTTTTAGAATGATCCAGGGAGGGTCTGGAAGGGTCTGGGGGCCTTTAGAATGGTCCTGGGGGGCTCTAGAATGGTCTGGGGGCTTTTAGAAGGGTCCTGGGTGCTTCTAGAAGGGTCTGGGTGCTTTTAGAATGATCCGGGGAGGGTCTAGAAAGGTCTGGGGGCCTTTAGAATGGTCCTGGGTGCCTCTAGAAGGGTCTGGGGGCTTTTAGAAGAGTCCTGGGGGGCTCTAGAAGGGTCTGGGGGCTTTTAGAAGGGTCCTGGGTGGGTCTAGAGGGTTCTGGGGTCTTTTAGAAGGGTTCTGGGGGTCTCTAGAAGGGTCTGGGTGCTTTTAGAAGTGTCCTGGGATGCTCTAGAAGGGTCTGGGTGTTTTTAGAAGGGTCCTCGGATACTCTAGTAGGGTCTGGGGTTTTTTAAAGGGTCCTGGGGGCTCTAGAAGATTCTGGGGGCTTTCAGAATGGTAGTGGTGGTCTCTAGAAGGGTCTGGGGGCTTTTAGAAGGGTCCTGGGGTGCTCTAAAAGGGTCTGGGTGCCTTTAGAAGGGTCCTGGGGGGTTCTAGAATGTTCTGCTGGCTTTCAGAAGGGTCCTGAAGGCCTCTAGAAGGGTCTGGGTGCTTTTAGAAGGGTCCTGGGGGGCTCTAAAAGGGTCTGGGGACTTTAGAAGGGTCCTGGGGTTCTCTAGAAGGGTCTGGGGTCTTTTAGAAGTATCCTGGAGGCCTCTAGAAGGGTCTGGGATTTATTAGAATGGTCCGGGGGGGCTCTAGAAGGGTCTGGGGGCTTTTAGAAGGGTCCTGGGAGGCTCTAGAAGGGTCTGGATGCTTTTTGAAGGGTCCTGGGGTTCTCTAGAAGGGTCTGGGGACTTATAGAAGGGTCGTGGGGGCCTCTAGAAGGGTCTGGGGGCTTTTAGAAGGGTCCTGGGGTGCTCTAAAAGGGTCTGGGTGCCTTTAGAAGGGTCCTGGGGGGCTCTAGAATGGTCTGGGGGCTTTTAGAAGGGTCCTGGGGGGCTCTAGAAGGGTCTAGGTGCCATTAGAAGGGTCCTGGTAGGCTCTAGAATGTTCTGCTGGCTTTTAGAATGGTCCTGGGGTCCTCTAGAAGGGTCTGGGGGCTTTTAGAAGGGTCCTAAGTGGCTCTAGAAGGGTCTGGAGGCTTGTAGAAGGGTCCTGGTGTGCTCTAGAAGGGTCTGGGGACTTTTAGAAGGGTCCTGGTGGTCTCTAGAAGGGTCTGGGGTCTTTTAGAAGTCTCCTGGAGGCCTCTAGAAGGGTCTGGAATCTATTAGAGTGGTCCGGGGGGTCTCTAGAAAGGTCTGGGTGCTTTTAGAAGGGTCCTGGGTGGCTCTAGAAGGGTCTGAGTGCTTTTAGAAGGGTCCTGGGGTTCTCTAGAAGGGTCTGGGGACTTATAGAAGGGTCCTGGGGGCCTCTAGAAGGGTCTGGAGGCTTTTAGAATAATCCGGGGAGGGTCTAGAAGGGTCTGGGTTCATTAAAAAGGATCCGGGGAGGGTCTAGAAGGTTCTGGGTGCTTTTAGAAGGGTCCTGGGAGGCTCTAGAAGGGTTTGGGGACTTATAGAAGGATCCGGGGAGGGTCTAGAATGTTCTGGGGCTTTTAGAAGGGTCCTGGGAGGCTCTAGAAGGGTCTGGGGACTTTTAGAAGGGTCCTGGGGTGCTCTAGAAGGGTCTGGGGGCTTTTAGAAGGGTCCTGGATGCCTCTAGAAGGGTCTGGGATCTATTAGAGGGGTTCGGGGGTGCTCGAGAAGGGTCTGGGGGCTTTTAGAAGGATCCGCGGAGCGTCTAGAATGGTCTGAGGGCTTTTAGAAGGGTCCTAGGGGGCTCTAGAAGGGTCTGGAGGCTTTTAGAATAATCCGGGGAGGGTCAAGAAGGGTCTGGATTCCTTTAGAAGGGTCCTGAGAGGTTTTAGAAGGGTCTGGGTTCTTTTAGAATGATCAGGGGGGGTTTTGGAACGGTCTGGGGGCTTTTAGACGGGTCCTGGGGGGCTCTAGAAGGGTCTGGAGGCTTTTAGAAGGGTCCTGGGTGCTTCTAGAAGGGTCTGGGTGCTTTTAGAATGATCCGGGGAGGGTCTAGAAAGGTCTGGGGGCCTTTAGAATGGTCCTGGGTGCCTCTAGAAGGGTCTGGGGGCTTTTAGAAGGGTCCTGGGTGCTTCTAGAAGGGTCTGGGTGCTTTTAGAATGATCCGGGGAGGGTCTAGAAAGGTCTGGGGGCCTTTAGAATGGTCCTGGGTGCCTCTAGAAGGGTCTGGGGGCTTTTAGAAGAGTCCTGGGGGGCTCTAGAAGGGTCTGGGGGCTTTTAGAAGGGTCCTGGGTGGGTCTAGAGGGTTCTGGGGTCTTTTAGAAGGGTTCTGGGGGTCTCTAGAAGGGTCTGGGTGCTTTTAGAAGTGTCCTGGGATGCTCTAGAAGGGTCTGGGTGTTTTTAGAAGGGTCCTCGGATACTCTAGTAGGGTCTGGGGTTTTTTAAAGGGTCCTGGGGGCTCTAGAAGATTCTGGGGGCTTTCAGAATGGTAGTGGTGGTCTCTAGAAGGGTCTGGGGGCTTTTAGAAGGGTCCTGGGGTGCTCTAAAAGGGTCTGGGTGCCTTTAGAAGGGTCCTGGGGGGTTCTAGAATGTTCTGCTGGCTTTCAGAAGGGTCCTGAAGGCCTCTAGAAGGGTCTGGGTGCTTTTAGAAGGGTCCTGGGGGGCTCTAAAAGGGTCTGGGGACTTTAGAAGGGTCCTGGGGTTCTCTAGAAGGGTCTGGGGTCTTTTAGAAGTATCCTGGAGGCCTCTAGAAGGGTCTGGGATTTATTAGAATGGTCCGGGGGGGCTCTAGAAGGGTCTGGGGGCTTTTAGAAGGGTCCTGGGAGGCTCTAGAAGGGTCTGGATGCTTTTTGAAGGGTCCTGGGGTTCTCTAGAAGGGTCTGGGGACTTATAGAAGGGTCGTGGGGGCCTCTAGAAGGGTCTGGGGGCTTTTAGAAGGGTCCTGGGGTGCTCTAAAAGGGTCTGGGTGCCTTTAGAAGGGTCCTGGGGGGCTCTAGAATGGTCTGGGGGCTTTTAGAAGGGTCCTGGGGGGCTCTAGAAGGGTCTAGGTGCCATTAGAAGGGTCCTGGTAGGCTCTAGAATGTTCTGCTGGCTTTTAGAATGGTCCTGGGGTCCTCTAGAAGGGTCTGGGGGCTTTTAGAAGGGTCCTAAGTGGCTCTAGAAGGGTCTGGAGGCTTGTAGAAGGGTCCTGGTGTGCTCTAGAAGGGTCTGGGGACTTTTAGAAGGGTCCTGGTGGTCTCTAGAAGGGTCTGGGGTCTTTTAGAAGTCTCCTGGAGGCCTCTAGAAGGGTCTGGAATCTATTAGAGTGGTCCGGGGGGTCTCTAGAAAGGTCTGGGTGCTTTTAGAAGGGTCCTGGGTGGCTCTAGAAGGGTCTGAGTGCTTTTAGAAGGGTCCTGGGGTTCTCTAGAAGGGTCTGGGGACTTATAGAAGGGTCCTGGGGGCCTCTAGAAGGGTCTGGAGGCTTTTAGAATAATCCGGGGAGGGTCTAGAAGGGTCTGGGTTCATTAAAAAGGATCCGGGGAGGGTCTAGAAGGTTCTGGGTGCTTTTAGAAGGGTCCTGGGAGGCTCTAGAAGGGTTTGGGGACTTATAGAAGGATCCGGGGAGGGTCTAGAATGTTCTGGGGCTTTTAGAAGGGTCCTGGGAGGCTCTAGAAGGGTCTGGGGACTTTTAGAAGGGTCCTGGGGTGCTCTAGAAGGGTCTGGGGGCTTTTAGAAGGGTCCTGGATGCCTCTAGAAGGGTCTGGGATCTATTAGAGGGGTTCGGGGGTGCTCGAGAAGGGTCTGGGGGCTTTTAGAAGGATCCGCGGAGCGTCTAGAATGGTCTGAGGGCTTTTAGAAGGGTCCTAGGGGGCTCTAGAAGGGTCTGGAGGCTTTTAGAATAATCCGGGGAGGGTCAAGAAGGGTCTGGATTCCTTTAGAAGGGTCCTGAGAGGTTTTAGAAGGGTCTGGGTTCTTTTAGAATGATCAGGGGGGGTTTTGGAACGGTCTGGGGGCTTTTAGACGGGTCCTGGGGGGCTCTAGAAGGGTCTGGAGGCTTTTAGAGGGGTCCTGGGGGCCTCTAGAATGGTCTGGGTTCATTTAGAAGAATCCGGGGAGGGTCTAGAAAGGTCTGGGGGCTTTTAGAAGGGTCCTGGGAGGCTCTAGAAGGGTCTGGGGGCTTTTAGAATTATCCTGGCAGGGTCTAGAAGGGTCTGGGGGCCTTTAGAATGGTCCTGGGTGGCTCTAGAATGGTCTGGGGGCTTTTAGAATGATCCGGGGAGGGTCTAGAAAGGTCTGGTGGCCTTTAGAATGGTCCTGGGGGGCTCTAGATGGGTCTGGGTGCTTTTAGAAGGGTCCTGGGAGGCTCTAGAAGGGACTGGGGGATTTCAGATGGGTCCTGGGTGGCTCTAGAGGGTTCTGGGGGCTTTTAGAAGGGTCCTGGGGGTCTCTAGAATTGTCTGGGTTCTTTTAGAAGGGTCCTGGGATGCTCTAGAAGGGTCTGGGGGCTTTTAGAAGGGTCCTGGGGTGCTCTAGAAGGGTCTGGGGGCTTTTAGAAGGGTCCTGGGTTTCTCTAGATGGGTCTGGGGGCTTTTAGAAGGGTCCTGGGAGGCTCTAGAAGGGTCTGGGGGCTTTTAGAAGGGTCCTGGGGTTCTCTAGAAGGGTCTGGGGACTTATAGAAGGGTCCTGGGGGCCTCTAGAAGGGTCTGGAGGCTTTTAGAATAATCCGGGGAGGGTCTAGAAGGGTCTGGGTTCCTTTAGAAGGGTCCTGGGAGGTTTTAGAAGGGTCTGGGTTCTTTTAGAATGATCAGGGGAGGGTCTAGAAGGGTCTGGGTGGTTTTAGACGGGTCCTGGGGGCTCTAGAAGGGTCTGAAGGCTTTTAGAAGGGTCCTGGGGGGCTCTAGAAATGTCTGGAGGCTTTTAGAGGGGTCCTGGGGGGCTCTAGAAGGGTCTGGGTTCATTTAGAAGGATCCGGGGAGGGTCTAGAAAGGTCTGGGGGCTTTTAGAAGGGTCCTGGATGCCTCTAGAAGGGTCTGGGATCTATTAGAGGGGTTCGGGGGTGCTCGAGAAGGGTCTGGGGGCTTTTAGAAGGATCCGCGGAGCGTCTAGAATGGTCTGAGGGCTTTTAGAAGGGTCCTAGGGGGCTCTAGAAGGGTCTGGAGGCTTTTAGAATAATCCGGGGAGGGTCAAGAAGGGTCTGGATTCCTTTAGAAGGGTCCTGAGAGGTTTTAGAAGGGTCTGGGTTCTTTTAGAATGATCAGGGGGGGGTCTAGAAGGGTCTGGGGGCTTTTAGACGGGTCCTGGGGGGCTCTAGAAGGGTCTGGAGGCTTTTAGAGGGGTCCTGGGGGCCTCTAGAATGGTCTGGGTTCATTTAGAAGAATCCGGGGAGGGTCTAGAAAGGTCTGGGGGCTTTTAGAAGGGTCCTGGGAGGCTCTAGAAGGGTCTGGGGGCTTTTAGAATTATCCTGGCAGGGTCTAGAAGGGTCTGGGGGCCTTTAGAATGGTCCTGGGTGGCTCTAGAATGGTCTGGGGGCTTTTAGAATGATCCGGGGAGGGTCTAGAAAGGTCTGGGGGCCTTTAGAATGGTCCTGGGGGGCTCTAGATGGGTCTGGGTGCTTTTAGAAGGGTCCTGGGAGGCTCTAGAAGGGACTGGGGGATTTCAGATGGGTCCTGGGTGGCTCTAGAGGGTTCTGGGGGCTTTTAGAAGGGTCCTGGGGGTCTCTAGAATTGTCTGGGTTCTTTTAGAAGGGTCCTGGGATGCTCTAGAAGGGTCTGGGGGCTTTTAGAAGGGTCCTGGGGTGCTCTAGAAGGGTCTGGGGGCTTTTAGAAGGGTCCTGGGTTTCTCTAGATGGGTCTGGGGGCTTTTAGAAGGGTCCTGGGAGGCTCTAGAAGGGTCTGGGGGCTTTTAGAAGGGTCCTGGGGTTCTCTAGAAGGGTCTGGGGACTTATAGAAGGGTCCTGGGGGCCTCTAGAAGGGTCTGGAGGCTTTTAGAATAATCCGGGGAGGGTCTAGAAGGGTCTGGGTTCCTTTAGAAGGGTCCTGGGAGGTTTTAGAAGGGTCTGGGTTCTTTTAGAATGATCAGGGGAGGGTCTAGAAGGGTCTGGGTGGTTTTAGACGGGTCCTGGGGGGCTCTAGAAGGGTCTGAAGGCTTTTAGAAGGGTCCTGGGGGGCTCTAGAAATGTCTGGAGGCTTTTAGAGGGGTCCTGGGGGGCTCTAGAAGGGTCTGGGTTCATTTAGAAGGATCCGGGGAGGGTCTAGAAAGGTCTGGGGGCTTTTAGAAGGGTCCTGGATGCCTCTAGAAGGGTCTGGGATCTATTAGAGGGGTTCGGGGGTGCTCGAGAAGGGTCTGGGGGCTTTTAGAAGGATCCGCGGAGCGTCTAGAATGGTCTGAGGGCTTTTAGAAGGGTCCTAGGGGGCTCTAGAAGGGTCTGGAGGCTTTTAGAATAATCCGGGGAGGGTCAAGAAGGGTCTGGATTCCTTTAGAAGGGTCCTGAGAGGTTTTAGAAGGGTCTGGGTTCTTTTAGAATGATCAGGGGGGGGTCTAGAAGGGTCTGGGGGCTTTTAGACGGGTCCTGGGGGGCTCTAGAAGGGTCTGGAGGCTTTTAGAGGGGTCCTGGGGGCCTCTAGAATGGTCTGGGTTCATTTAGAAGAATCCGGGGAGGGTCTAGAAAGGTCTGGGGGCTTTTAGAAGGGTCCTGGGAGGCTCTAGAAGGGTCTGGGGGCTTTTAGAATTATCCTGGCAGGGTCTAGAAGGGTCTGGGGGCCTTTAGAATGGTCCTGGGTGGCTCTAGAATGGTCTGGGGGCTTTTAGAATGATCCGGGGAGGGTCTAGAAAGGTCTGGGGGCCTTTAGAATGGTCCTGGGGGGCTCTAGAAGGGTCTGGGTGCTTTTAGAAGGGTCCTGGGAGGCTCTAGAAGGGACTGGGGGATTTCAGATGGGTCCTGGGTGGCTCTAGAGGGTTCTGGGGGCTTTTAGAAGGGTCCTGGGTGTCTCTAGAATTGTCTGGGTTCTTTTAGAAGGGTCCTGGGATGCTCTAGAAGGGTCTGGGGGCTTTTAGAAGGGTCCTGGGGTGCTCTAGAAGGGTCTGGGGGCTTTTAGAAGGGTCCTGGGTTTCTCTAGATGGGTCTGGGGGCTTTTAGAAGGGTCCTGGGAGGCTCTAGAAGGGTCTGGGGGCTTTTAGAAGGGTCCTGGGGTTCTCTAGAAGGGTCTGGGGACTTATAGAAGGGTCCTGGGGGCCTCTAGAAGGGTCTGGAGGCTTTTAGAATAATCCGGGGAGGGTCTAGAAGGGTCTGGGTTCCTTTAGAAGGGTCCTGGGAGGTTTTAGAAGGGTCTGGGTTCTTTTAGAATGATCAGGGGAGGGTCTAGAAGGGTCTGGGTGGTTTTAGACGGGTCCTGGGGGGCTCTAGAAGGGTCTGGGTTCATTTAGAAGGATCCGGGGAGGGTCTAGAAAGGTCTGGGGGCTTTTAGAAGGGTCCTGGGAGGCTCTAGAAGGGACTGGGGGCTTTTAGAAGGGTCCTGGGGTTCTCTAGAAGGGTCTGGGGACTTATAGAATGGTCCTGGGGGCCTCTAGAAAGGTCTGGGGGCTTTTAGAATGATCCGGGGAGGGTCTAGAAAGTTCTGGAGGCTTTTAGAATGGTCCTGGGGGGCTCTAGAAGGGTCTGGGTGCTTTTAGAATGGCCCTGGGGGGCTCTAGAAGGGTCTGGGTGCTTTTAGAAGGGTCCTGGGTGGCTCTAGAGGGTTCTGGGGGCTTTTAGAAGGGTCCTGGGGGTTTCTATAGGGTTCTGGGTGCTTTTAGAAGTGTCCTGGGATGCTCTAGAAGGGTCTGGGTGCTTTTAGAAGGGTCGTCGGATGCTCTAGAAGGGTCTGGGGGCTTTTATAATGGTCCTGGGGGCTCTAGAATGTTCTGGTGGTTTTCAGAAGGGTCCTGGGGGGCTCTAGAAGGGTCTGGGGGCTTTTAGAAGGGTCCTGGGTTGCTCTAGAGGGGTCTGGGGACTTTTAGAAGGGTCCTGGGGTGCTCTAGAAGGGACGGGGTGCCTTAAGAGGGGCCCTGGGGGCCTCTAGAAGGGTCTGGGGACTTTTAGAAGGGTCCTGGGGTGCTCTAGAAGGGACGGGGTGCCTTAAGAGGGGACCTAGGGGTCTCTAGAAGGGTCTGGGGTCTTTTAGAAGGGTCCTGGTGGGCTCTAGAATGGTCTGGGGGCTTTTAGACGGGTCCTGGGTGTATCCAGATGGGTCTGGGTGCTTTTAGAAGGATCCGGGGAGGGTCTAGAAGGCTCTGGGGGCATTAGAAGGGTCCTGGGAGGCTCTAGAAGGGTCTGGGGTCTTTTAGAAGGATCCGGGGAGGGTCTAGAAGGGTCTGGGGGCTTTTAGAAGGCTCCTGGGGGCCTCTAGAAGGGTCTGGGGACTTTTAGATGGGTCCTAGGGGTCTCTAGAAAGGTCTGGGGGCTTTTAGAAGGGTCCTGGGGGCCTCTAGAAGGGTCTGGGGGCTTTTAGATGGGTCCTAGGGGGCTCTAGAAGGGTCTGGGGGCTTTTTGAAGGATCCTAGGGGGCTCTAGAAGGGTCTGGGGTCTTTTAGAAGGGTCCTGGGAGTCTCTAGAAGGCACTGGGTGCTTTTATAAGGGTCCGGGGAGCCTCTAGAAGGGTCTGGGTGCTTTTAGAAATGTCCTGGGTGGCTCTAGAAGGGTCTAGAGTCCTTTAGACGGGTCCTGGCGGCCTCTAGAATAGTCTGGGGGCTTTTAAATGGGTCCTGGGGGGCTCTAGAAAGGTCTGGGGGCTTGTAGAAGGGTCCTGGGGGTCTCTAGAAGGGTCTGGAGTCTTTTTGAAGGGTCCTGAGTGATTCTAGAAGGGTCTGGGGGCTTTTAGAAGGGTCCTGGGAGCCTCTAGAAGGGTCTGGGGGCTTTTAGAAGGGTCCTGGGGGTCTCTAGAAGGGTCTGGGTGCTTGTAGAAGGGTCCTCGGGGGCTCTAGAAGGGTCTGGGAGCTTTTAGAAGGGTCCTGGTGTGCTCTAGAAGGGTCTGGGGGCTTTTAGAAGGGTCCTTGGGGGATCTAGAAGGGTCTTGGTGCTTGTAGAAAGGTCCTGGGTGGCTCTAGAAGGGTCTGGGTGCTTTTAGAAGAGTCCTGGGGGTCTCTAGAAGGGTCTGGGGGCTTTTAGAAGGGTCCTGGGAGGCTATAGAAGGGTCTGGGGGCTTTTAGAAGGGTGCTGGATGGCTGTAGAAGGGTCTGGGGCTTTTAGAAGGGTCCTGGGGGTCTCTAGAAGGGTCTGGGTCCTTTTAGAAGGGTTCTGGGTGGCTCTAGAGGGTTCTTGGGCCTTTCAGAAGGTCCTGGGTGTCTCTAGAAGCGTCTGGGGGCTTTTAGAAGGGTCCTGGGATGCTCTAGAAGGGTCTGGGTGTTTT
Organism: Clamator glandarius; assembly: GCA_033459285.1. Lineage (NCBI taxonomy): Eukaryota > Metazoa > Chordata > Aves > Cuculiformes > Cuculidae > Clamator > Clamator glandarius. Next base: position 33,090 of record JAUNZM010002722.1, on the reverse strand, counting down.
TTGAAGGGTCCTCGGATACTCTAGAAGGGTCTGGGGGCTTTTAGAATGGTCCTGGCGGGCTCTAGAATGTTCTGGGGGCTTTCAGAAGGGTCCTGGGTGTCTCTAGAAGGGTCTGGGGGCTTTTAGAATGGTCCTGGGGGGCTCTAGAAGGGTCTGGGGGCTTTTAGAAGGGTCCTGGGGCGCTCTAGAAGGGTCTGGGGGCTTATAGAAGGGTCCTGGGGGGCTCTAGAATGGTCTGGGGCCTTAAGACGGTTCCTGGGTGCCTCTAGAAGGGTCTGGGGGCTTTTAGAAGGGTCCTGGGGTGCTCTAGAGGGGTATGGGCGCTTTTAGAAGGGTCCTGGGGGGCTCTAGAATGGTCTGGGTGCTTTTATAAGGGTCCTGGGGGGCTCTAGAAGGTACTGAGGGCTTTCAGAAGGGTCCAGGGGGCCTCTAGAAGGGTCTGGGTGCTTTTAGAGCTGTCCGGGGGGGCTCTAGAAGGGTCTGTTGGCTTTTAGAAGTGTCCAGGCGGCTTCTAGAAAGGTCTGGGTGCATTTAGAAGGGTCCTGCGGGGCTCTAGACGGGTCTGGGTGATTTCAGAATGGTCCTGGTGGGCTCTAGAAGAGTCTGGGAGCTTGTAGAAGGGTCCTCGGGGGCTCTAGAAGGGTCTGGGGGCTTTTAGAAGGGTCCTGGGGTGCTCTAGAAGGGTCTGGGGGCTTTTAGAAAGGTCCTTGGGGGATCTAGAAGGGTCTGGGGGCTTGTAGAAAGGTCCTGGGTGGCTCTAGAAGGGTCTGGGTGCTTTTAGAAGGGTCGTGGGAGGGTCTAGAAGGGTCTGGGTGCTTTTAGAAGGGTCGTGGGAGGCTCTAGAAGGGTCTGGGGGCTTTTAGAAGGGTCGTGGGAGGCTCTAGAATGGTCTGGGGTCTTTTAGAATGGTCCTGGGTGGCTCTAGAATGGTCTGGGGGCTTTTAGAAGGGTACTGGGAGGCTCTAGAATGGTCTGGGGGCTTTTAGAAGGGTCCTGGGATGATCTAGAAGGGTCTGGGGGATTTTAGAAGGGTCCTGGGGGGCTCTAGATTGTTCTGGGTATTTTTGGAAGGGTCCTGGGGATCTCTAGAAAGGTCTGGCGGCTTTTAGAATGGTCCTCGGGGGCTCTAGAATGGTCTGGGTGCTTTAGGAAGGGCCCTGTGGTGCCCTAGAATGTTCTGGGGGCTTTCAGAAGGGTCCTGGGTGCCTCTAGAAGGGTCTGGGGGCTTTTAGAAGGGTCCTGGGGGTCTCTAGAAGGGTCTGGGAGCTTGTAGAAGGGTCCTCGGGGGCTCTAGAAGGGTCTGGGAGCTTTTAGAAGGGTCCTGGGGTGCTCTAGAAGCGTCTGGGGGCTTTTAGAAGGGTCCTTGGGGGATCTAGAAGGGTCTGGGGGCTTGTAGAAAGGTCCTGGGAGGCTCTAGAAGCGTCTGGGGGCTTTTAGAAAGGTTCTGGGTGGCTCTAGAGGGTTCTGGGGGCTTTCAGAAGGGTCCTGGGTGTCTCTAGAAGGGTCTGGGGGCTTTTAGAAGGGTCCTGGGATGCTCTAGAAGGGTCTGGGTGCATTTTGAAGGGTCGTCGGATGCTCTAGAAGGGTCTGGGGGCTTTTAGAAGGGTCCTGGGTGTCTCTAGAAGGCTCTGGGGGCTTTCAGAAGGGTCCTGGGGGTCTCTAGAAGGGTCTGGGGGCTATTGGAAGGGTCCTGGGGGGCTCTAGAAGGCTCTGGGTGCCCTTAGAAGGGTCCTAGGTGGCTCTTGAATGTTCTGCTGGCTTTCAGAAGGGTCCTGGGGGCCTCTAGAAGGGTCTGGGGGCTTTTAGAAGGGTCCGGGGTGGGCTCTAGAAGGGTCTGGGGGCTTTTAGAATGGTCCTGTTGGGCTCTAGAAGAGACGGGTTGCCTTAAGAGTGGCCCTGGGGGCCTCTAGAAGGGTCTGGGGACTTTTAGAAGGGTCCTGGGGTGCTCTAGAAGGGATGGGGTGCCTTAAGAAGGGCCCTAGGGGACTCTAGAATGGTCTGGGGTGTTTAGAAGGGTGTGGGGGGCTCTAGAAGGGTCTGGGGGCTTTTAGAAGGGTCCTGGGAGGATCCAGATGGGTCTGGGTGCTTTTAGAAGGATCCGGGGAGGGTCTAGAAGGGTCTGGGAGTCTTTAGAAGTGTCCTGGGAGGCTCTAGAAGGGTCTGGGGTCTTTTAGAAGGATCCGGGGAGGGTCTAGAAGGGTCTGGGGGCTAATAGAATGGTCCTGGGGGGGTCTAGAAGGGTCTGGGTGCTTTTAGAAGGGTCCTGGGGGGCTCTAGAAGGGTCTGGGGGCTTTTAGAAGGGTCCTGGGGGCCTCTAGAAGGTTCTGGGGGCTTTTAGATGGGTCCTGGGGGGCTCTAGAATGGTCTAGGGGCATTTAGAAGGGTCCTGAGGGGCTGTAGAAGGGTCTGGGGGATTTTAGAATAATTCCGGGACGGTCTAGAAGGGTCTGGGTGCTTTTTGAAGGATCCTAGGGGCTCTAGAAGGGTCTCGGGTCTTTTAGAAGGGTCCTGGGAGGCTCTAGAAGGGTCTGGGGGCTTTTAGAATGGTCCTGGGAGGCTCTAGAAGGGTCTGGGTGCTTTTAGAAGGTTCCTGGGTGTCTTTAGAAGGGTCTAGAGGCTTTTAGAAGGGTCCTAGGGGCCTCTAGAAAGGTCTAGGGGCTTTTAGAAGGGTCCAGGGGGGCTCTAGAAGGGTCTGGGGGATTTTAGAAGGGTCCTGTGGCCTCTAGAAGCGTCTGGAGGCTTTTAGAAGGGTCCTAGTTGCCTCTAGAAGGGTCTGGAGTCTTTTAGAAGGGTCCTGGGGATCTCTAGAAGGGTCTGGGGCATTTTAGAAGGGTCCTGGGGGGCTCTAGAAGGGTCTGGGTGATTTTATATGGTCCTGGGGGTCTGTAAAAGGGTCTGGGGGCTTTTAGAAAGGTCCTGGGGGTGTCTAGAAGGGTCTGGGGGCTTTTAGAAGGGTCCTGGGAGGCTCTAGAAGGGTCTGGGGGCTTTTAGAAGGGTCCTGGGGGGATCTAGAAGGGTCTTGGGGCTTTTAGAAGGGTCCTGGGAGGCTCTAGAAGGGTCTGGAGGCTTTTAGAAGGATCCGGGGAGGGTCTAGATTGGTCTGGGTGCTTTTAGAAGGGTCCTGGGCGGCTCTAGAAGGGTCTGGAGGATTTTAGAAGGGTCCTGGGGGGCTCTAGAAGGGTCTGGGGGCTTTTTGAAGGATCCGGGGATTGTCTAGAAGGGTCTGGTGTCTTTTAGACGCGTCCTGGTGGACTCTAGAAGAGTCTGGGGGCATTTAGATGGGTCCTGGGTGGCTCTAGAAGGGTCTGGAAGCTTTTAGAAGGGTCCTCGGGGGCTCTAGAAGGGTCTGGGGTATTTTAGAATGATCCGGGGACGGTCTAGAAGGGTCTGGGTGCTTTTTGAAGGATCCTAGGTGGCTCTAGATCGGTCTGGGGTCTTTTAGAAGGGTCCTGTGTGGCTCTAGAATGGTCTGGGGTCTTTTAGAATGGTCCTGGGAGGCTCTAGAATGGTCTGGGGGCTTTTAGAAGGGTTCTGGGTGGCTCTAGAGGGTTCTGGGGGCTTTCAGAAGGGTCCTGGGTGTCTCTAGAAGGGTCTGGGGGCTTTTAGAAGGGTCCTGGGATGCTCTAGAAGGGTCTGGGTGCATTTTGAAGGGTCGTAGGATGCTCTAGAAGGGTCTGGGGGCTTTTAGAAGGGTCCTGGCGGGCTCTAGAAGGCTCTGGGGGCTTTCAGAAGGGTCCTGGGGGTCTCTAGAAGGGTCTGGGGGCTATTGGAAGGGTCCTGGGGGGCTCTAGAAGGCTCTGGGTGCCCTTAGAAGGGTCCTAGGTGGCTCTAGAAGGTTCTGCTGCTTTCAGAAGGGTCCTGGGGGCCTCTAGAAGGGTCTGGGGGCTTTTAGAACGGTCCGGGGTGGGCTCTAGAAGGGTCTGGGGGCTTTTAGAATGGTCCTGTTGGGCTCTAGAAGAGACGGGTTGCCTTAAGAGTGGCCCTGGGGGCCTCTAGAATGGTCTGGGGACTTTTAGAAGGGTCCTGGGGTGCTCTAGAAGGGATGGGGTGCCTTAAGAAGGGCCCTAGGGGACTCTAGAATGGTCTGGGGTGTTTAGAAGGGTCCTGGGGGGCTCTAGAAGGGTCTGGGGGCTTTTAGAATGGTCCTGGGAGGATCCAGATGGGTCTGGGTGCTTTTAGAAGGATCCGGGGAGGGTCTAGAAGGGTCTGGGGGCTTTAGAAGTGTCCTGGGAGGCTCTAGAAGGGTCTGGGGTCTTTTAGAAGGATCCGGGGAGGGTCTAGAAGGGTCTGGGGGCTTTTAGAAGGGTCCTGGGGTGCTATAGAAGGGTCTGGGGGCTTTTAACAGGATCCGGGGAGGGTCTAGAAGGGTCTGGATGCTTTTAGAAGGGTCCTGGGGGCCTCTAGAAGGTTTTGAGGGCTTTTAGATGGGTCCTAGGGGGCTCTAGAAGGGTTTGGGGGCTTTTAGAAGGGTCCTGGGGGCCTCTAGAAGGGTCTGGGGGCTTCTAGATGGGTCCTACGGGGCTCTAGAAGGGTCTGCGGGCTTTTTGAAGGATCCTAGAGGGCTCTAGAAGGGTCTGGGGGCTTTTAGAAGGGTCCTGGGAGTCTCTAGAATGCACTGGGTGTTTTATAAGGGTCCGGGGAGCCTCTAGAAGGGTCTGGGTGCTTTTAGAAAGGTCCTGGGGGGCTCTAGAAGGGTCTAGAGTCTTTTAGACGGGTACTGGGTGCCTCTAGAATAGTCTGGGGGCTTTTAAATGGGTCCTGGGGGGCTCTAGAAGGGTCTGGGGTCTTGTAGAAGGGTCCTGAAGGGCTCTAGAAGGGTCTGGGGGCTTTTACAAGGGTCCTGAGGGCCTCTAGAAGGGTCTGGGGGCTTTTAGATGGGTCCTGGGGGGCTCTAGAATGGTTTGGGGGCTTGTAGAATGGTAATGGGGGCCTCTAAAAGGGTCTGGCGGCTTTTAGAAGGGTCTTGGGGGGCTCTAGAAGGGTCTGGGATCTTGTAGAAGGGTCCTCGCGGGCTCTAGAAGGGTCTGGGGTCTTTTAGAAGGGTCCTGGGGTGCTCTAGAAGGGTCTGGGGGCTTTTAGAAGGGTCCTTGGGGGATCTAGAAGGGTCTGGGAACTTGTAGCAAGGTCCTGGGAGGCTCTAGAAGTGTCTGGGTGCTTTTAGAAGGGTCCAGGGGGCTCTAGAAGGGTCTGGGGGCTTTTAGAAGGGACCTGGGAGGCTCTAGAAGGGTCTGGGGACTTTTAGAAGGGTGCTGGGTGGCTCTAGATGGGTCTGGGTGCTTTTAGAAAGGTCCTGGGGGTCTCTAGAAGGGTCTGGGTGCTTTTAGAAGGGTCCTGGGGGTCTCTAGAAGGGTCTGGGGGCTTTTAGAAGGGACCTGGGATGCTCTAGAAGGGTCTGGGGGCTTTTAGAAGTGTGCTGGGTGGCTCTAGAAGGGTCTGGGGGCTTTTAGAAGGGTCCTGTTAGGCTCTAGAAGGGTCTGGGGGCTTTTAGATTGGTCCTGGGCGTCTCTAGAAGTGTCTGGGTGCTTTTAGAAGGATCCAGGGAGGGTCTAGAAGTGTCTGCGGCCTTTTAGAAGGGTCCTGGGGGCCTCTGGAAAGGTCTGGGTGCTTTTAGAATGGTCCTGGGAGGATCTAGAAGGGTCTGGGTGCTTTTAGAAGGATCCGGGGAGGGTCTAGAAGGGTCTGGGGGCTAGTAGAATGGTCCTGGGGGGCTCTAGAAGGGTCTGGGTGGTTTTTGAAGGGTCCTGGGGGGCTCTAGAAGGGTCTGGGGGCTTTTAGAAGGGTACTGGGGGGCTCTAGAAGGGTCTTGGGGCTTTTAGAAGGGTCCTGGGAGGCTCTAGAAGGGTCTGGAGGCTTTTAGAAGGATCCGGGGAGGGTCTAGATTGGTCTGGGTGCTTTTAGAAGGGTCCTGGGCGGATCTAGAAGGGTCTGGAGGATTTTAGAAGGGTCCTGGGGGGCTCTAGAAGGGTCTGGGGGCTTTTTGAAGGATCCGGGGATTGTCTAGAAAGGTCTGGTGGCTTTTAGACGGGTCCTGGTGGACTCTAGAAGAGTCTGGGGGCTTTTAGATATGTCCTGGGTGGCTCTAGAAGGGTCTGGAAGCTTTTAGAAGGGTCCTGGGGGGCTCTAGAAGGGTCTGGGGTATTTTAGAATGATCCGGGGACGGTCTAGAAGGGTCTGGGTGCTTTTTGAAGGATCCTAGGTGGCTCTAGATCGGTCTGGGGTCTTTTAGAAGGGTCCTGTGGGGCTCTAGAATGGTCTGGGGTCTTTTAGAATGGTCCTGGGAGGCTCTAGAAGGGTCTGGGTGCTTTTAGAAGGGTCCTGGGCGTCTCTAGAAGGGTCTGGGTGCTTTTAGAAGGGTCCTGGTTGCCTCTAGAAGGGTCTGGGGGCTTTCAGAAGTGTCCTTTGGGCCTCTAGAAGGGTCTGGGTGCTATTAGAAGAGTCCGGGGGGGCTCTAGAAGGGTCTGGGTGCTATTTGAAGGGTCCTGGGGGGCTCTAGAAGGGTCTGGGGGCTTTTAGAATGGTCCTGGGGTGCTCTAGAAGGGTCTGGGGGCTTTTAGTAGGGTCCTGGGGGGATCTAGAAGGGTCTGGGGGATTTTAGAAGAGTCTTTAGTGGCTCTAGAAGGGTCTGGTGGCTTTTGTAAGGGTCCTGGGTGGCTCTAGAAGGGTCTGGGGACCTTTAGAGTGGCCCTGGGGTCCTCTAGAATGGTCTGGGGGATTTTAGAAGGGTCCTGGGAGCTCTAGAAGGGTCTGGGTGCTTTCAGAAGGGTCCTGGGGGGCTCTAGAATGGTCTGGGGTCTTTTAGAAGGGTCCTGGGGTGCTCTAGAAGCGTCTCGGTGCTTTTAGAAGGATCCGGGGAGGGTCTAGAAGGGTCTGGGGGCTTTTGGAAGGGTCCTTGGGGGCTCTAGAATGGTCTGGGGCCTTTGTACTTAGCTGGCAGGGGAGACACCCTGATCAAGCAGGTGCTTTTCCCAGGCCAGGCTCATCGTTTGCACTTTGGGTGTCCTGACCCCTGCGAATTCTTCAAATATGCAAAATTAAAATTTTTGCTCTAGAAGCACCCAGACCCTTCTAGAGCCCCCCAGGAACCTTCTAAAAGCACCCAGACACGTCTAGAGCCCCCAGGAACATTCTAAAATCCCCCAGACCCTTTTAGAGCCCCCAGTGTGCTTCTCAAAGCCCCCGGACTTTCTAGAGCCCCCCAAAACCTTATAAAGGCCCCCAAAATCTTATACAGCCCCCCAGGCCCTACTAAACCCCATTAGGACCCTTCTACAATACCCTAGACCCTTCTAGAGCCACCGAGGACCCTTCTAAAAGACCCCAGACCCTTCCGGAGCCCCTTAGGAACATTTTTAGAGACCCTAGACCTTCCTAGATCCTTCAAGGACTATTCTAAAAGCCCCCAGATACTTCTAGGGGTTAGAGGCAGGGTTAGGGTTAGGGTTAGGGTTAGGGTTAGGGTTAGGGTTAGGGTTAGGGTTAGGGTTAGGGTTAGGGTTAGGGTTAGGTTTAGGGTTAGGGTTAGGGTTAGGGTTAGATTTAGGGTTAGGGTTAGGGTTAGGGTTAGGGTTAGAGTTAGGGTTAGGGTTAGGGTTAGGGTTAGGGTTAGGGTTAGGGTTAGGGTTAGGGTTAGGTTTAGGGTTATGGTTAGGGTTAGCGTTAAGGTTATGGTTAGATTTAGGGTTAGGGTTAGAGTTAGGGTTAGGGTTAGGGTTAGGGTTAGAGTTAGGGTTAGGGTTAGGGTTAGGGTTAGGGTTAGGGTTAGGGTTAGGGTTAGGGTTAGAGTAAGAGTTAGGGTTAGGGTTACGGATAGGGTTAGGAACCTTTTTTAGTCCTACAGGACCCATCTAAAAGCACTAAGACCATTCAACATCCCCTCAGGACCCTCCTAACTGTCCCCAGATCCTTCTAGAGCCCCCCAGGACCCTTCCAAAAGCAATCAGACCCTTCTAGAGGCCCCCAGGACCATTCCAAAAGCCCCCAGACCCTTCAAGAGCCCCCCAGGACCCTTCTAAAAGCCCCCAGACCCTTGTAGAGCCCACCAAATCCCTTCTAAAAGACTCCAGACACTTTAAGAGGACCCCAGGACCATTCTAAAAGCACCCAGACCTTTCTAGAGGCCACCAGGACCATTCTAAAATCCCTCAGACCCTTCTAGAACCCCCCAGGACCCTTCTAAAAGCACCCAGACCCTTCTAGAGCCTCCCAGGACCCTTCTAAAATCACTCAGACCCTTCTAGAGCCCCCCAGGACCCTTATAAAAGCACCCAGAGCCTTCTAGATGCCCCAGGACCATTCTAAAATCCCTCAGACCCTTATAGAACCCCCCCCAGGACCCTTCTAAAAGCCCCCAGACCTTTCTAGATCCTCCCCGTATCCTTCTAAAAGAACCCAGACCATTCTAGAGGCCCCCAGGACCCTTCTAAAAGACCCCAGACCCTTCTAGAGCCTCCCCGGATCCTTCTAAAATACTCCAGACCTTTGTAGAGCCCCCCAGGACCCTTCTAAAAGCCCCCAGACCCTACTAGACCCTCCCCGGGTCCTTTTAAAAGTACCCAGACCCTTCTAGACCGTCCCACGACCCTTCTAAAAGCCCCCAGACCCTTCTAGATGTTCCCAGGACCCTTCTAAAAGCCCCCAGACCCTTTTAGAGCCCCCCAGGACCCTTCTGAAAGCCCCCAGACCCTTCTAGATCCCACCAGGACCATTCTAAAAGCCCGCAGACATATCTAGAGCCACCCAGGACTCTTCTAAAAGCCTCCAGACCCTTCTAGAGGCCCCCAGGAATCTTCTGAATGCCCCCAGGGCCTTCTAGACCTCCCCAGGACCCTTCTAAAAGCACCCACACCCTTCTAGAGCCCCCCAGGACCCTTCTAAAAGCCCCCAGACCCTTCTAGACCCTCCCCGAATCCTTCTAAAAGCACCCAGACCCTTCTAGAGCCTCCCAGGACCCTTCTAAAATCCCGCAGACACTTCTAGTGGCCCCCAGGACCCTTCTAAAAGCCCCCAGAGCCTTCTAGATGCCCCCAGGACCCTTCTAAAAGCCCTAACACCTTTCTACAGCCCCCCAGGACCCTTCTAAGAGCCCCCAGACCCTTCTAGAGGCCCCCAGGACCCTTCTAAAAGCCCCCAGACCCTTGTAGAGCCCCCAAATCCCTTCTAAAACCACCCAGACCCTTCTAGATGCCACCAGGACCAATCTAAAAGCACTCAGACCATTCTAGAGCCCCCCAGGACCCTTCTAAAAGCACCCAGACCCTTCTAGAGCCTATCAGGACCCTTCTAAAATCCCTCAGACCCTTCTAGAGCACCCCAGGACCCTTCAAAAAGACCCCAGACCTATCTAGACCCTCCCCGGATGCTTCTAAAAGCACCCAGACCCATCTGGATCCTCCCAGGACCCTTCTAAAAGACCCCAGACTTTCTAGAGGCCCCCAGGACCCTTCTAAAGAAACCAGACCCTTCTAGAGCCCTCCAAGACCCTTCTAAATGCCCCCAGACCCTTCTAGAGCCCCCCAGGACCCTTCTAAAATCCTCCAGACTATTCTAGTGGCCCGCAGGACCTTTCTGAAAGCACCCAGACCCTTCTAAATCAGCCCAGGACCCTTCTACAAGAACCCAGACCATTCTAGAGCCCCCCAGGACTCTTCTAAAAGCCACCAGACCCTTCTAGAGAAGCCCAGGGCACCTCTAAAAGCACCCAGACCCTTCTAGAGCTTCAAAGGACCATTCTAAAAGCAAACAGAACCTTCTAGAGCCACCCAGGACACTTCTAAATGACCCCAGACCCTTCTAGACCCTCCCCGGATGCTTCTAAAAGAACCCAGACCCATCTGGATCCTCCCAGGACCTTTCAAAAAGACCCCAGACATTCTAGAGTTCTTCAGGACCCTTCTAAGGTACCGAGACCCTTCTAGAGACCCCAGGACCCTTCTAAAAGCCCCCAGACCCATCTAGAGCACCCCTGGACCCTTCTAAAAGCCTCCAGTCTGTTCTAGAGGCCACCAGGACCCTTCTGAATGCCCCCAGACCCTTCTAGAGCCACCCAGGACCCTTCTAAAAGCATACAGGCCCTTCTACAGGCCCCCAGGACCATTCTGAAAGCCCCCAGACCCTTCTAGAGCCCCCTAGGACCCTTCTAAATACACCCAGACACTTCTAGCGCCCACCAGGACCCTTATAAAAGCAACCAGACCCTTCTAGAGCCCCACAGGACCCTTCTAAAAGCCCCCAGACCTTTCTAGAGCCCCCCAGGACCCGTCTAAAAGCACCCGGACCCTTCTAGAGACCCGCAGGACCCTTCTAAAAGCCCCCAGACCCTTCTAGAGTCTCCCAGGACCCTTCTAAAAGCACCCAGACCATTTTAGACCCTCCCCGGATCCTTCTAAAAACCCCAGTCCCTTCAAGAGCCCCCCAGGACCCTTCTAAAAGCCCCCAGACCCTTCTAGAGGCCCCCAGGACCATTCTAAAAGCACCCAGACCCTTCTAGAGACCACCAGGACCCTTCTAAAAGTACCCAGACCCTTCTAGAGCCCCCCAGGACCTCTCTAAAATCCCCAGACCCATGTAGAGGCCCCCAGGAACCTTCTAAAAGCCCCCAGACCTTTCTAGAGAAACCCAGGACCCTTCTAAAAGCCCCCAGACCCTTCTAGAGCCCCGCAGGACCCTTCTAAAAGCACCCAGACCCTTCTAGAGCCCCCCAGGTCTATTCTAAAAGCCCCCAGACCCTTCTAGAGCCCCCCAGAACATTTCTAAAAGCCTCCAGACCCTTCTAGAGCCCACCAGGACACTTCTAAAAGCCCCCAGACACTTCTAGAGCCCCCCAGGACCCTTCTAAAATCCCCCAGACCCTTCTAGACCCTCCGCGGATCCTTCTAAAAGAACCCAGACCCTTCTAGACAACCCAGGACCATTCTAAAAGCCCCCAGACCCTTCTAGTGCCCCCCAGGACTCTACTAAAAGGCCCCAGACACTTCTAGAGCCTCCCAGGACCCTTCTAACAGCCCCCTGACCCTTATAGAGTCCCCCAGTACCCTTCTAAAAGCCCGCAGACGCTTCTATAGACCGCTAGGACCCTTCTAAAAGCACCCAGACCCTTCTAGACCCTCCCCGGATCATTCTAAAAGCCCCCAGACCCTTCTAGAGCCCGCCAGGATCCTTCTAAAAGCACCCAGACCCATCTAGAGCCTCCACGGACCCTTCTAAAAGCACCCAGACCCTTCTAGAGGCCCCCAGGACCCTTCTAAAAGCCCCCAGACCCTTCTAGAGCCTCCCAGGACCCTTCTAATAGCACCCAGACCCTTCTAGAGCACCCCAGGACCCTTCTGAAAATCCCAGACCGTTCTAGAGGAACCCAGGACCCTTCTAAAAGCCCCCAGACCATTATAGAGCTCCGCAGAACCATTCTAAAAGCCTCCAGACCCTTCTAGAGTCTCCCAGGTCTATTCTAAAAGCCCCCAGACTCTTCTAGAGCCCCCCCCAGAACATTTCTAAAAGCCTCCAGACCCTTCTAGAGACCCCAGGACCCTTCTAAACGAATCCAGACCCTTCGAGACCCTCCCTGGATCCTTCTAAAACCCGCAGACCCTTCTACAGGCACCCAGGACCCTTCTAAAATCCCTCAGACCCTTTTACAGGCAACCAGGACCATTCTAAAGCACCCAGAGCCTTCTAGAGGCCCCCAGGACCCTTCTAAAATCCCCCACACCCTTCTAGAGCCCCCCGGGACCCTTCTAAAAGCCTCCAGACCCTTCTAGAGCCCCCCAGGACCCTTCTACAAGACCCGAGACCATTCTAGAGCCACCCAGGACCCTTGTAAAAGCTCCCAGACCCTTCTAGATCCCCGCAGGACACTTCTAAAAGCCTCCAGACCCTTGTAGAGCCTCCCAGGAGCCTTCTAAAAGCCCCCAGACCCTTCTAGAGCTCCCCAGGACCCTTCTAAAAGACCCCAGACCCTTCTAGAGCCACCAAGGACCCGTCAAAAAGTCCCCAGACCCTTCTAAAGCCCTCCAGGACCCTTCTAAAAGCCCCCAAATTCTTCTAGAGACCCCCAGGACCCTTCTTAAAGCCCCCAGACACTTCTAGAGCCCGCCAGGACAATTCTAATAGCCCCCAGACCCTTATAGAGCTTCCCAGGACCCTTCTAATAGCACCCAGACCCTTCTAGGGCACCTCAGGAACCTTCTGGAAACCCCAGACCCTTCTAGAAGAACCCAGGATGTAGAGCATCCATGTAGAGCATCCGAGGACCCTTCTAAAAGCCCCCAGACCATTCTAGAGCCTCCTAGAACCCTTCGAAAAGCTCCCAGACCCTTCTAGAGCCCACCAGGACCCTTCTAAAGGACCCCAGACCCTTTCAGAGCCTCCCCGGGTAATTCTAAAAGCCCCCAGACCCTTCTAGTGTCTTCCAGGACCCTCCTAAAATCACTCAGACCCTTCTAGAGGTCCCCATGACCCTTCTAAATGCCCCCAGAGCCTTCTAGAGGCCCCCAGGACCCTTCCAAAAGCCCCCAGACCCTTCTACATCCGCCCAGGACCCTTCCAAAAGCCCCCAGACCCTTCTAGAGCCACCCAAGGACCCTTCTCAAAGAACTCAGACCCTTCTAGAGCCCGCCATGACCCTTCTATAAGCCCCTAGACCCTTCTAGAGGAACCCAGGGCCCCTCTTAAGGACCCCCGTCTCTCCTAGAAGGGTCTCGGGGCTTTTAGAAGGATCCGGATAGGGTCTAGAAGGTTCTGGGGGCTTTTAAAATGGTCCTGGGGGTCTCTAGAAGGGTCTGGGAGCTTTTAGAAGGGTCCTGGGAGGCTCTAGAAGCGTCTGGGGGCTTTTGAAAGTAACCTGGTGGCCTCTAGAATGGTGTGGGTTATATTAGAGGGGTCCGAGGGGGATCTAAAAGGGTCTGGGGGCTTTTAGAAGGGTCCAGGGAGGCTCTACATGGGTCTGGGGGATTTTAGAAGGGTCCTGGGATTCTCTAGAAGGGTCTGGGGAATTTTAGAAGGGTCCTGGGGGCCTCTAGAAGGGTCTGGGATCTATTAGAGGCCTCCGGGGGGGCTCTAGAAGGGTCTAGGGGATTTTGGAAGGGTCCTGGGAGTCTCTAAAAGGGTCTGGGTGCTTCTATAAGGGTCCTGGGGGGCTCTAGAAGGGTCTGGAGGCTTTATAGACGGGTCATGGGGGGCTCTAGAAGGGTCTGGAGGCTTTTAGAGGGGTCCTGGGAGGCTCTAGAAGGGTCTGGGGGCTTTTAGAATGATCCGGGGAGGGTCTAGAAGGGTCTGGGGACCTTTAGAATGGTCCTGGGAGGCTCTAGAGCGTTCTGGGTGCTTTTAGAAGGGTCCTAGGGGGCTCTAGATGGGTCTGGGTGCCTTGAAAATGGTACTGGGAGGCTCTAGAAGGGTCTGGGGGCTTTTAGAAGGGTCCTGGGCGGCTCTAGAAGGGTCTGGAGGCTTTTAGAATGGTCCTGGGAGGCTCTAGAAGGGTCTGTGTGCTTTCAGAAGGGTCCTGCGTGTCTCTAGAAGGGTCTGAGTGCTTTTAGAAGGGTCCTGGGGGGCTATAGAATGGTCTGGGGGCTTTTAGAAGGATTCGGGGAAGGCCTAGAAGGTTCTGGGGGATTTTATAAGGTTCCTGGGAGGCTCTAGAAGGGTCTGGGGGCTTTTAGAAGGGTCCTGGGTTTCTCTAGAATGGTCTGGGGACTTATAGAAGGGTCCTGGGCGCCTCTAGAAGGGTCTGGGATCTATTAGAGGGGTTCGGGGGGGCTCTAGAAGGGTCTGGGGGCTTTTAGAATGATCCGCGGAGGGTCTAGAAGGGTCTGGGGGCTTTTTGAAGGGTCCTAGGGGGCTTTTAGAAGGATCCTCGGAGAGTCTAGAAGGGTCTGGGTTCCTTTAGAAGGGTCCTGGGAGGTTTTAGAATGGTCTGGGGTCTTTTAGAATGATCAGGGGAGGGTCTAGAAGGGTCTGGGGTCTTTTAGACGGGTCCTGGGGGGCTCTAGAATGGTCTGGAGTCTTGTAGACTGGTCCTGGCGGGCTTTTGAAGGGTCTGGGTTCATTTAGAAGCATCCGGGGAGGGTCTAGAAGGGTCTGGGGGCTTTTAGAAGGGTCCTGGGGGGCTCTAGAAGGGTCTGGGTGCCTTTAGAAGGGTCCTGGGGGGCTCTAGAAGGGTCTGGGGACTTTTAGAAGGGTCCTGGTGGTCTCTAGAAGGGTCTGGGGCCTTTTAGAAAGGGTCCTGGGGGGCTCTAGAAGGGTCTGCGTGCCTTTAGAAGGGTCCTGGGGGGCTCTAGAATGTTCTGCTGGATTTCAGAAGGGTCCTGAAGGCCTCTAGAAGGGTCTGGGTGCTTTTAGAAGGGTCCTGGGGGGCTCTAGAAGGGTCTGGGTGCCTTTAGAAGGGTCCTGGGGGGCTCTAGAATGTTCTGCTGGATTTCAGAAGGGTCCTGAAGGCCTCTAGAAGGGTCTGGGTGCTTTTAGAAGGGTCTTGGGGGGCTCTAAAAGGGTCTGGGGGCTTTTAGAAGGGTCCTGGGGTTCTCTAGAAGGGTCTGGGGTCTTTTAGAAGTATCCTGGAGGCCTCTAGAAGGGTCTGGGATTTATTAGAGTGGTCCGGGGGGGCTCTAGAAGGGTCTGGGGTCTTTTAGAAGGGTCCTGGGAGGCTCTAGAAGGGTCTGGGGGCTTTTAGACGGGTCAGGGGGTCTCTAGAAGGGTCTGGGGGCTTTTAGAATGATCCGGGGAGGGTCTAGAAGGGTCTGGGGGCCTTTAGAAGGGTCCTGGGGGGCTCTAGAATGGTCTGGGGGCTTTTAGAAGGGTCCTGGGTGTCTCTAGAAGGGTCTGGGGGCTTTTAGAAGGGTCCTGGGATGCTCTAGAAGGGTCTGGGTGCTTTTACAATGGTCCTCGGATGCTCTAGAAGGGTCTTGGAGCTTTTAGAAGGGTCCTGGGGGGCTCTAGAAGGTTCTGGGGGCTTTCAGAAGGGTCCTGGGTGTCTCTAGAAGGGCCTGGGTGCTTTTAGAAGGGTCCTGGGGTGCTCTAGAAGGGTCTGGGGACTTTTAGAAGGGTCCTGGTGGGCTCTAGAAGGGTCTGGGTTCTTTTAGAAGGGTCCTAGATTTCACTAGAAGGGTCTGGGTGCCTTTTAAAGGGACCTGTGGGGCTCTAGAATGTTCTGCTGGCTTTCAGAAGGGTCCTGGGGGCCTCTAGAAGGGTCTGGGGGCTTTTAGAAGGGTCCTGGTGGGGCTCTAGAAGGGTCTGGGGGCTTTTAGAAGGGTCATGGGGTGCTCTAGAAGGGTCTGGGGACTTTTAGAAGGGTCCTGGTGGGCTCTAGATGGGTCTGGGGTCTTTTAGAAGGGTCCTAGGTTTCTCTAGAAGGGTCTGGGGGCTTTTAGAAGTCTCCTGGAGGCTTCTAGAAGGGTCTGGGATCTATTAGAAGGGTCCGGGGGGGCTCTAGAATGTTCTGGGGGCTTTTAGAAGGGTCCTGGGAGGCTCTAGAAGGGTCTGAGGCCTTTTAGAAGGTCCTGGGGTTCTCTAGAAGGGTCTGGGGACTTATAGAAGGGTCCTGGGGGCCTCTAGAAGGGTCTGGAGGCTTTTAGAATAATCCGGGAAGGGTCTAGAAGGGTCTGGGTTCCTTTAGAAGGGTCCTGGGAGGTTTTAGAAGGGTCTGGGTTCTTTTAGAATGATCAGGTGAGGGTCTAGAAGGGTCTGGGGGCTTTTAGACGGGT
The DNA here is from genome assembly GCA_033459285.1 of Clamator glandarius. NCBI lineage: Eukaryota > Metazoa > Chordata > Aves > Cuculiformes > Cuculidae > Clamator > Clamator glandarius. Next base: position 17,404 of record JAUNZM010002722.1, on the reverse strand, counting down.
CCTGGGGGGCTCCAGAAGGGTGTGGAGGCTTTTAGAGGGGTCCTGGGGGGCTCTAGAAGGGTCTGGGTTCATTTAGAAGGATCCGGGGAGGGTCTAGAAAGGTCTGGGGGCTTTTAGAAGGGTCCTGGGAGGCTCTAGAAGGATCTGGGAGCTTTTAGAATGATCCGGGGAGGGTCTAGAAGGGTCTCGAGGTTTTTAGAATGGTCCTGGTGGGCTCTAGAAGGGTCTGGGTGCTTTTAGAAGGGTCCTGGGGGGCTCTAGAAGGGTCTGGGGGCATTTAGAAGGGTGCTGGGTGGCTCTAGAGGGTTCTGGGGGCTTTTAGAAGGGTCCTGGGGGTCTCTAGAAGGGTCTTGAGGCTTTTAGAGGGGTCCTGGGAGGCTCTAGGAGGGTCTGGGTTCTTTTAGAAGGATCCGGGGAGGGTCTAGAAGGGTCTGGAGTCCTTTAGAATGGTCCTGGGGTTTTCTAGAAGGGTCTGGGGGCTTTTAGAATGATCCGGGGAGGGTCTAGAAGGGTCTGGGGGCCTTTAGAATGGTCCTGGGAGGCTCTAGAAGGGTCTGTGTGCTTTTAGAAGGGTCCTGGGGGGCTCTAGAAGGGTCTGGGTGCTTTTAGAAGGGTCTGGGGGGCTCTAGAAGGTTCTGGGGGCTTTCAGAAGGGTTCTGTGTGCCTCTAGAACGGTCTGGGGGCTTTTAGAAAGGTCCCTAGGGGATCTAGAAGGGTCTGGGAACTTGTAGCAAGGTCCTGGGAGGCTCTAGAATTGTCTAGGTGCTTTTAGAAGGGTCCTGGTGGTCTCTAGAAGGGTCTGGGGGCTTTTAGAAAGGTCCTGGGGGTCTCTAGAAGTGTCTGGTTGCTTTTAGAAGGGTCCTGGGGGTCTCTAGAAGGGTCTGGGGACTTTTAGAATGATCCGGGGGGGGATCTAGAAAGTTCTGGGGGCTTTTAGAAGGGTCCTGGGAGGCTCTAGAAGGGTCTGGGGGCTTTTAGAATAATCCGGGGATGGTCTAGAAGGGTCTGGGGGCTTTTAGAAGGGTCCTGGGGGGATCTTGAAGCGTCTGGGGGCTTTTAGAATGATCCGGGGTGGGTCTAGAAGGGTCTGGGTGCCTTTAGAAAGGCCCTGGGAGGCTCTGGAAGGGTCTGTGTGCTTTAAGAAGGGTCCTGGGGGGCTCTAGAAGGGTCTGGAGGCCTTTAGAATGGTCCTGCAAGGCTCTAGAATGGTCTGGGGGCTTTTAGAAGGATCCTGGGGAGCTCTAGAAGGGTCTGGGGGCTTTTAGAATGGTCCTGGGAGGCTCTAGAAGGGTCTGTGTGCTTTTAGAAGGGTCCTGGGGGCCTATAGAAGGGTCTGAGTGCTTTTAGAAGGGTCCTGGGGGGCTCTAGAAGGGTCTGGGTGCTTTTAGAAGGATCCGGGGAGGGTCTAGAAGGGTCTGTGGGCTTTTAGAAGGATCCGCGGATGGTCTAGAAGGGTATGGGGGCTTTTAAAAGGGTCCTGAGGGGCTTTTAGAAGGATCCGCGGATGGTCTAGAATGGTCTGGGGGCTTTTAGAAGGATCCTGGGAGGCTCTAGAAGGGTCTGGGGGCTTTTAGAATTATCCGGGCAGGGTCTAGAAGGGTCTGGGTGCCTTTAGAATGGTCCTGGGCGGCTCTAGAATGGTCTGGGGGCTTTTAGAATGACCCGGGAAGGGTCTAGAAAGGTCTGGGGGCCTTTAGAATGCTCCTGGGGGGATCTAGAAGGGTCTGGGTGCTTTTAGAAGGGTCCTGGGGGGCTCTAGAAGGGTCTGTGTGCTTTCAGAAGGGTCCTGCGTGTCTCTAGAAGGGTCTGAGTGCTTTTAGAAGGGTCCTGGGGGGCTATAGAATGGTCTGGGGGCTTTTAGAAGGATTCGGGGAAGGCCTAGAAGGTTCTGGGGGATTTTATAAGGTTCCTGGGAGGCTCTAGAAGGGTCTGGGGGCTTTTAGAAGGGTCCTGGGTTTCTCTAGAATGGTCTGGGGACTTATAGAAGGGTCCTGGGCGCCTCTAGAAGGGTCTGGGATCTATTAGAGGGGTTCGGGGGGGCTCTAGAAGGGTCTGGGGGCTTTTAGAATGATCCGCGGAGGGTCTAGAAGGGTCTGGGGGCTTTTTGAAGGGTCCTAGGGGGCTTTTAGAAGGATCCTCGGAGAGTCTAGAAGGGTCTGGGTTCCTTTAGAAGGGTCCTGGGAGGTTTTAGAATGGTCTGGGGTCTTTTAGAATGATCAGGGGAGGGTCTAGAAGGGTCTGGGGTCTTTTAGACGGGTCCTGGGGGGCTCTAGAATGGTCTGGAGTCTTGTAGACTGGTCCTGGCGGGCTTTTGAAGGGTCTGGGTTCATTTAGAAGCATCCGGGGAGGGTCTAGAAGGGTCTGGGGGCTTTTAGAAGGGTCCTGGGGGGCTCTAGAAGGGTCTGGGTGCCTTTAGAAGGGTCCTGGGGGGCTCTAGAAGGGTCTGGGGACTTTTAGAAGGGTCCTGGTGGTCTCTAGAAGGGTCTGGGGCCTTTTAGAAGGGTCCTGGGGGGCTCTAGAAGGGTCTGCGTGCCTTTAGAAGGGTCCTGGGGGGCTCTAGAATGTTCTGCTGGATTTCAGAAGGGTCCTGAAGGCCTCTAGAAGGGTCTGGGTGCTTTTAGAAGGGTCCTGGGGGGCTCTAGAAGGGTCTGGGTGCCTTTAGAAGGGTCCTGGGGGGCTCTAGAATGTTCTGCTGGATTTCAGAAGGGTCCTGAAGGCCTCTAGAAGGGTCTGGGTGCTTTTAGAAGGGTCTTGGGGGGCTCTAAAAGGGTCTGGGGGCTTTTAGAAGGGTCCTGGGGTTCTCTAGAAGGGTCTGGGGTCTTTTAGAAGTATCCTGGAGGCCTCTAGAAGGGTCTGGGATTTATTAGAGTGGTCCGGGGGGGCTCTAGAAGGGTCTGGGGTCTTTTAGAAGGGTCCTGGGAGGCTCTAGAAGGGTCTGGGGGCTTTTAGACGGGTCAGGGGGTCCTCTAGAAGGGTCTGGGGGCTTTTAGAATATCCGGGGAGGGTCTAGAAGGGTCTGGGGGCCTTTAGAAGGGTCCTGGGGGGCTCTAGAATGGTCTGGGGGCTTTTAGAAGGGTCCTGGGTGTCTCTAGAAGGGTCTGGGGGCTTTTAGAAGGGTCCTGGGATGCTCTAGAAGGGTCTGGGTGCTTTTACAATGGTCCTCGGATGCTCTAGAAGGGTCTTGGAGCTTTTAGAAGGGTCCTGGGGGGCTCTAGAAGGTTCTGGGGGCTTTCAGAAGGGTCCTGGGTGTCTCTAGAAGGGCCTGGGTGCTTTTAGAAGGGTCCTGGGGTGCTCTAGAAGGGTCTGGGGACTTTTAGAAGGGTCCTGGTGGGCTCTAGAAGGGTCTGGGTTCTTTTAGAAGGGTCCTAGATTTCACTAGAAGGGTCTGGGTGCCTTTTAAAGGGACCTGTGGGGCTCTAGAATGTTCTGCTGGCTTTCAGAAGGGTCCTGGGGGCCTCTAGAAGGGTCTGGGGGCTTTTAGAAGGGTCCTGGTGGGGCTCTAGAAGGGTCTGGGGGCTTTTAGAAGGGTCATGGGGTGCTCTAGAAGGGTCTGGGGACTTTTAGAAGGGTCCTGGTGGGCTCTAGATGGGTCTGGGGTCTTTTAGAAGGGTCCTAGGTTTCTCTAGAAGGGTCTGGGGGCTTTTAGAAGTCTCCTGGAGGCTTCTAGAAGGGTCTGGGATCTATTAGAAGGGTCCGGGGGGGCTCTAGAATGTTCTGGGGGCTTTTAGAAGGGTCCTGGGAGGCTCTAGAAGGGTCTGAGGCCTTTTAGAAGGTCCTGGGGTTCTCTAGAAGGGTCTGGGGACTTATAGAAGGGTCCTGGGGGCCTCTAGAAGGGTCTGGAGGCTTTTAGAATAATCCGGGAAGGGTCTAGAAGGGTCTGGGTTCCTTTAGAAGGGTCCTGGGAGGTTTTAGAAGGGTCTGGGTTCTTTTAGAATGATCAGGTGAGGGTCTAGAAGGGTCTGGGGGCTTTTAGACGGGTCCTGGGGGGCTCTAGAAGGGTGTGGAGGCTTTTAGAGGGGTCCTGGGGGGCTCTAGAAGGGTCTGGGTTCATTTAGAAGGATCCGGGGAGGGTCTAGAAAGGTCTGGGGGCTTTTAGAAGGGTCCTGGGAGGCTCTAGAAGGATCTGGGAGCTTTTAGAATGATCCGGGGAGGGTCTAGAAGGGTCTCGAGGTTTTTAGAATGGTCCTGGTGGGCTCTAGAAGGGTCTGGGTGCTTTTAGAAGGGTCCTGGGGGGCTCTAGAAGGGTCTGGGGGCATTTAGAAGGGTGCTGGGTGGCTCTAGAGGGTTCTGGGGGCTTTTAGAAGGGTCCTGGGGGTCTCTAGAAGGGTCTTGAGGCTTTTAGAGGGGTCCTGGGAGGCTCTAGGAGGGTCTGGGTTCTTTTAGAAGGATCCGGGGAGGGTCTAGAAGGGTCTGGAGTCCTTTAGAATGGTCCTGGGGTTTTCTAGAAGGGTCTGGGGGCTTTTAGAATGATCCGGGGAGGGTCTAGAAGGGTCTGGGGGCCTTTAGAATGGTCCTGGGAGGCTCTAGAAGGGTCTGTGTGCTTTTAGAAGGGTCCTGGGGGGCTCTAGAAGGGTCTGGGTGCTTTTAGAAGGGTCTGGGGGGCTCTAGAAGGTTCTGGGGGCTTTCAGAAGGGTTCTGTGTGCCTCTAGAACGGTCTGGGGGCTTTTAGAAAGGTCCCTAGGGGATCTAGAAGGGTCTGGGAACTTGTAGCAAGGTCCTGGGAGGCTCTAGAATTGTCTAGGTGCTTTTAGAAGGGTCCTGGTGGTCTCTAGAAGGGTCTGGGGGCTTTTAGAAAGGTCCTGGGGGTCTCTAGAAGTGTCTGGTTGCTTTTAGAAGGGTCCTGGGGGTCTCTAGAAGGGTCTGGGGACTTTTAGAATGATCCGGGGGGGGATCTAGAAAGTTCTGGGGGCTTTTAGAAGGGTCCTGGGAGGCTCTAGAAGGGTCTGGGGGCTTTTAGAATAATCCGGGGATGGTCTAGAAGGGTCTGGGGGCTTTTAGAAGGGTCCTGGGGGGATCTTGAAGCGTCTGGGGGCTTTTAGAATGATCCGGGGTGGGTCTAGAAGGGTCTGGGTGCCTTTAGAAAGGCCCTGGGAGGCTCTGGAAGGGTCTGTGTGCTTTAAGAAGGGTCCTGGGGGGCTCTAGAAGGGTCTGGAGGCCTTTAGAATGGTCCTGCAAGGCTCTAGAATGGTCTGGGGGCTTTTAGAAGGATCCTGGGGAGCTCTAGAAGGGTCTGGGGGCTTTTAGAATGGTCCTGGGAGGCTCTAGAAGGGTCTGTGTGCTTTTAGAAGGGTCCTGGGGGCCTATAGAAGGGTCTGAGTGCTTTTAGAAGGGTCCTGGGGGGCTCTAGAAGGGTCTGGGTGCTTTTAGAAGGATCCGGGGAGGGTCTAGAAGGGTCTGTGGGCTTTTAGAAGGATCCGCGGATGGTCTAGAAGGGTATGGGGGCTTTTAAAAGGGTCCTGAGGGGCTTTTAGAAGGATCCGCGGATGGTCTAGAATGGTCTGGGGGCTTTTAGAAGGATCCTGGGAGGCTCTAGAAGGGTCTGGGGGCTTTTAGAATTATCCGGGCAGGGTCTAGAAGGGTCTGGGTGCCTTTAGAATGGTCCTGGGCGGCTCTAGAATGGTCTGGGGGCTTTTAGAATGACCCGGGAAGGGTCTAGAAAGGTCTGGGGGCCTTTAGAATGCTCCTGGGGGGATCTAGAAGGGTCTGGGTGCTTTTAGAAGGGTCCTGGGGGGCTCTAGAAGAGTCTGGGTGCTTTTAGAAGGGTCCTGGGTGGCTCTAGATGGTTCTGGGGGCTATTAGAAGGGTCCTGGGGGTCTCTAGAAGGGTCTGGGGGCTTTTAGAAGGGTCCTGGGATGCTCTAGAAGGGTCTGGGTGCTTTTGGAAGGGTCCTCAGATGCTCTAGAAGGGTCTGGGGGCTTTTAGAAGGGTCTGGGGGGCTCTAGAAGGTTCTGGGGGCTTTCAGAAGGGTCCTGTGTGCCTCTAGAACGGTCTGGGGGCTTTTAGAAGGGTCCTGGGGGGCTCTAGAAGGGTCTGGGGGCCTTTTAAAGGGTCCTGGGGGGCTCTAGAATGTTCTGCTGGCTTTCAAAAGGGTCCTGGGGGCCTCTAGAAGGGTCTGGGGAGTTTTAGAAGGGTCCGGAGGGGGCTCTAGAAGGGTCTGGGGGCTTTTAGAAGGGTCCTGGGTTGCTCTAGAAGGGTCTGGGGACTTTTAGAAGGGTCCTGGTGGGCTATAGAAGGTCTGGGGTCTTTTAGAAGGGTCCTAGGGTTCTCTAGAATGGTCTGGGTGCATTTAGAAGTCTCCTGGAGTCTTCTAGAAGGGTCTGGGATCTATTTGAGGGGTCCGGGGGGGCTCTAGAAGGGTCTGGAGGCTTTTAGAAGGGTCCTGGGAGGTTCTAGAAGGCTCTGGGGGCTTTTAGAATGATCCGGGGAGGGTCTAGAAGGGTCTCGAGGCCTTTAGAATGGTCCTGGTGGGCTCTAGAAGGGTCTGGGTGCTTTTAGAAGGTTCCTGGGGGGCTCTAGAAGGGTCTGGGGGCTTTTAGAAGGTTCCTGGGTGGCTCTAGAGGGTTCTGGGGGCTTTTAGAAGGGTCCTGGTGGGCTCTAGAAGGGTCTGGGGTCTTTTAGAAGGGTCCTGGAGTCTTCTAGAAGGGTCTGGGATCTATTAGAGGGGTCCGGGGGGGCTCTAGAAGGGTCTGGGTGCTTTTAGAAGGGTCCTGGGAGGCTCTAGAAGGGTCTGAGGCCTTTTAGAAGGGTCCTGGGTTTCTCTAGAAGGGTCTGAGTATTTATAGATGGGTCCTGGGGGCCTCTAGAAGGGTCTGGAGGCTTTTAGAAGGGTCCTGGGAGGCTCTAGAAGGCTCTTGGGCCTTTTAGAATGATCCGGGGAGGGTCTAGAAGGGTCTCGAGGCCTTTAGAATGGTCCTGGGGGGCTCTAGAAGGGTCTGGGTGCTTTTAGAAGGGTCCTGGGCGGCTCTAGAAGGGTCTGGGGGCTTTTAGAAGGGTCCTGGGTGTATCTAGAGGGTTCTGGGGGCTTTTAGAAGGGTCCTGGGGGCCTCTAGAAGGGTCTGAGTGCTTTTAGAAGGGCCCTGGGGGGCTCTAGAAGGGTATGGGAGCTTTTAGAAGGGTCCTGGTTGTCTCTAGAATGGTCTGGGGGTGTTAGAAGGACCTGGGGGGCTCTAGAAGGTTCTGGGGTCTTTCAGAAAGACCCTGGAGTTCTCTAGAGGGGTCTGGGGGCTTTTAGAAGGGTCCTGGGGTGCTCTAGAAGGGTCTAGGTGCCATTAGAATGGTCCTGGGGTGCTCTAGAATGTTCTGCTGGCTTTTAGAATGGTCCTGGGGTCCTCTAGAAGGGTCTGGGGGCTTTTAGAAGGGTCCGGGGGGGGCTCTAGAAGGGTCTGTGGGTTTGTAGAAGGGTCCTGGGGTGCTCTAGAAGGGTCTGGGGACTTTTAGAAGGGTCCTGGTGGGCTCTAGAAGGGTCTGGGGTCTTTTAGAAGGGTCCTGGAGGCCTCTAGAAGGGTCTGGGATGTATTAGAGTGGTCCGGGGGGGCTCTAGAAGGGTCTGGGTGCTTTTAGAAGGGTCCTGGGGGGCTCTAGAAGGGTCTGAGTGCTTTTAAAAGGGTCCTGGGGTTCTCTAGAAGAGTCTGGGGACTTATAGAAGGGTCCTGGGGGCCTCTAGAAGGGTCTGGATGCTTTTAGAATAATCCGGGGAGGGTCTAGAAGGGTCTGGGTTCATTTAGAAGGATGCGGGGAGGGTCTAGAATGGTCTGGGGGCTTTTAGAAGGGTCCTGGGAGGCTCTAGAAGGGTCTGGGGGCTTTTAGAATGATCCGGGGAGGGTCTAGAAGGGTCTGGGGGCCTTTAGAATGGTCCTGGGGGGCTCTAGAAGGGTCTGGGTGCTTTTAGTAGGGTCCTGGGGGGCTCTAGAAGGGTCTGGGGTCTTTTAGAATGGTCCTGGGTGGCTCTAGAGCGTTCTGGGTGCTTTTAGAAGGGTCCTGGGTGTCTCTAGAAGGGTCTGGAGGCTTTTAGAAGGGTCCTGGGGGGCTCTAGAAGGGTCTGGGTGCCTGTAGAATGGTCCTGGGAGGTTCTAGAATGGTCTGGGGGCTTTTAAAATGATCCTGGGGGGCTATAGAAGGGTCTGGGGGCTTTTAGAATGGTCCTGGGAGGCTCTAGAAGGGTCTGTGTGCTTTTAAATGGGTCCTGGGGGAATTTTGGAAGGGTCTGAGTGCTTTTAGATTGGTCCTGGGGGGCTCTAGAAGGGTCTGGGGGCTTTTAGAAGGATCCGGGAGGGTCTAGAAGGTTCTGGGGGCTTTTAGAAGGGTCCTGAGAGGCTCTAGAAGGGTCTGGGGACATATAGAAGGGTTCTGGATGCCTCTAGCAGGGTCTGGGATCTATTAGAGGGGTTCGGGGGGGGCTCGAGAAGGGTCTGGGGGCTTTTAGAAGGATTAGTGGAGCGTCTAGAAGGGTCTGGGGACTTATAGAAGGGTCCTGGGGGGCTCTAGAAGGGTCTGGAGGCTTTTAGAATAATCCGGGGAGGGTCTAGAAGGGTCTGGATTCCTTTAGAAGGGTCCTGAGAGGTTTTAGAAGGGTCTGGGTTCTTTTAGAATTATCAGGGGAGGGTCTAGAAGGGTCTGGGGGCTTTTAGACGGGTCCTGGGGGGCTCTAGAAGGGTCTGGAGGCTTTTAGAGGGGTCCTGGGGGGCTCTAGAATGGTCTGGGTTCATTTAGAAGGATCCGGGGAGGGTCTAGAAAGGTCTGGGGGCTTTTAGAAGGGTCCTGGGAGGCTCTAGAAGGGTCTGGGGGCTTTTAGAATTATCCGGGCAGGGTCTAGAAGGGTCTGGGGGCCTTTAGAATGGTCCTGGGCGGCTCTAGAATGGTCTGGGGGCTTTTAGAATGACCCGGGAAGGGTCTAGAAAGGTCTGGGGGCCTTTAGAATGGTCCTGGGGGGATCTAGAAGGGTCTGGGGGCTATTAGAAGGGTCCTGGGGGGCTCTAGAAGGGTCTGGGTGCTTTTAGAAGGGTCCTGGGTGGCTCTAGATGGTTCTGGGGGCTATTAGAAGGGTCCTGGGGGTCTCTAGAAGGGTCTGGGGGCTTTTAGAAGGGTCCTGGGATGCTCTAGAAGGGTCTGGGTGCTTTTGGAAGGGTCCTCGGATGCTCTAGAAGGGTCTGGGGGCTTTTAGAAGGGTCTGGGGGGCTCTAGAAGGTTCTGGGGGCTTTCAGAAGGGTCCTGTGTGCCTCTAGAACGGTCTGGGGGCTTTTAGAAGGGTCCTGGGGGGCTCTAGAAGGGTCTGGGGGCCTTTTAAAGGGTCCTGGGGGGCTCTAGAATGTTCTGCTGGATTTTAGAAGGTTCCTGGGGGCCTCTAGAAGGGTCTGGGGAGTTTTAGAAGGGTCCGGAGGGGGCTCTAGAAGGGTCTGGGGGCTTTTTGAAGGGTCCTGGGGTGCTCTAGAAGGGTCTGGGGACTTTTAGAAGGGTCCTGGTGGGCTATAGAAGGGTCTGGGGTCTTTTAGAAGGGTCCTAGGGTTCTCTAGAATGGTCTGGGTGCTTTTAGAAGTCTCCTGGAGTCTTCTAGAAGGGTCTGGGATCTATTTGAGTGGTCCGGGGGGGCTCTAGAAGGGTCTGGGTGCTTTTAGAAGGGTCCTGGGAGGCTCTAGAAGGGTCTGAGGCCTTTTAGAAGGGTCCTGAGGTTCTCTAGAAGGGTCTGGGGACTTATAGAAGGGTCCTGCGGGCCTCTAGAAGGGTCTGGAGGCTTTTAGAAGGGTCCTGGGAGGCTCTAGAAGGCTTTGGGGGCTTTTAGAATGATCCGGGGAGGGTCTAGAAGGGTCTAGAGGCCTTTAGAATGGTCCTGGTGGGCTCTAGAAGGGTCTGGGTGCTTTTAGAAGGTTCCTGGGGGGCTCTAAAAGGGTCTGGGGGCTTTTAGAAGGTTCCTGGGTGGCTCTAGAGGGTTCTGGGGGCTTTTAGAAGGGTCCTGGGGGTCTCTAGAAGGGTCTAGATGCTTTTAGAGGGGTCCTGGGAGGCTCTAGAAGGGTCTGGGGTCTTTTAGAAGGATCCGCGGAGGGTCTAGAAGGGTCTGGGGGCCTTTAGAATGGTCCTGGGGTTCTCTAGAAGGGTATGGGGTCTTTTAGAATGATCCGGGGAGCGTCTAGAAGGGTCCGGGGGCCTTTAGAATGGTCCTGGGAGGCTCTAGAAGGGTCTGTGTGCTTTTAGAAGGGTCCTGGGGGGCTCTAGAAGGGTCTGGGGGCTTTTAGAATGGCCTGGGAGGCTCTAGAAGGGTCTGGGTGCTTTTAGAAGGATCCGGGGAGGGTCTAGAAGGGTCTGTGGGCTTTTAGAAGTATCCGCGGAGGGTCTTGAAGGGTCTGGGGGCTTTTAGAAGGGTCCTGGGTGTCTCTAGAAGGGTCTGGGGGTTTTAGAAGGGACCTGGGGGGGCTCTAGAAGGTTCTGGGGGCTTTCAGAACGGTCCTGGAGTTCTCTAGAACGGTCTGGGGGCTTTTAGAAGGGTCCTGGGGGGCTCTAGAAGGGTCTAGGTGCCATTAGAAGGGTCCTGGGGCGCTCTAGAATGTTCTGCTGGCTTTTAGAATGGTCCTGGGGTCCTCTAGAAGGGTCTGGGGGCTTTTAGAAGGGTCCGGGGGGGGGCTCTAGAAGGGTCTGGGGGCTTGTAGAAGGGTCCTGGGGTGCTCTAGAAGTGTCTGGGGACTTTTAGAAGGGTCCTGGTGGGCTCTAGAAGGGTCTGGGGTCTTTTAGAAGGGTCCTGGAGGCCTCTAGAAGGGTCTGGGATCTATTAGAGGGGTCGGGGGGGGCTCTAGAATGTTCTGGGTGCTTTTAGAAGGGTCCTGGGGGGCTCTAGAAGGGTCTGAGTGCTTTTAGAAGCGTCCTGGGGGCCTCTAGAAGGGTCTGGAGGCTTTTAGAATAATCCGGGGAGGGTCTAGAAGGGTCTGGGTTCATTTAGAAGGATCCGGGGAGGGTCTAGAAAGGTCTGGGGGCTTTTAGAAGGGTCCTGGGAGGCTCTAGAAGGGTCTGGGGGCTTTTAGAATGATCCGGGGAGGGTCTAGAAGGGTCTGGGGGCCTTTAGAATGGTCCTGGGGGGCTCTAGAAGGGTCTGGGTGCTTTTAGAAGGGTCCTGGGATGCTCTAGAAGGGTCTGGGGGCCTTTAGAATGGTCCTGGGGGGCTCTAGTAGGGTCTGGGTGCTTTTAGAAGGGTCCTGGGGGGCTCTAGAACTGTCTGGGTGCTTTTAGAAGGGTCCTGGGGGCTCTAGAAGGGTCTGAGTGCTTTTAGAAGGGTCCTGGGGTTCTCTAGAAGGGTCTGGGGACTTATAGAAGGGTCCTGGGTGTCTCTAGAAGGGTCTGGAGGCTTTTAGAAGGGTCCTGGGGGGCTCTAGAAGGGTCTGGGGACTTTTAGAAGGGTCCTGGGAGGTTCTAGAATGGTCTGGGGGCTTTTAGAATGATCCTGGGGGGCTATAGAAGGGTCTGGGGGCTTTTAGAAGTGTCCTGGGAAGCTCTAGAAGGGTCTGTGTGCTTTTAAAAGGGTCCTGGGGGAATTTTGGAAGGGTCTGAGTGCTTTTAGATGGGTCCTGGGCGGCTCTAGAAGGGTCTGGGGGCTTTTAGAAGGATCCGGGGAGGGTCTAGAAGGTTCTGGGGGCTTTTAGAAGGGTCCTGGGAGGCTCTAGAAGGGTCTGGGGACTTATAGAAGGGTCCTGGATGCCTCTAGAAGGGTCTGGGATCTATTAGAGGGGTTCGGGGGAGCTCGAGAAGGGTCTGGGGTCTTTTAGAAGGGTCCTGGGGGGCTCTAGAAGGGTCTGGAGGCTTTTAGAATAATCCGGGGAGGGTCTAGAAGGGTCTGGATTCCTTTAGAAGGGTCCTGAGAGGTTTTAGAAGGGTCTGGGTTCTTTTAGAATGATCAGGGGAGGGTCTAGAAGGGTCTGGGGGCTTTTAGACGGGTCCTGGGGGGCTCTAGAAGGGTCTGGAGTCTATTAGAGGGGTCCTGGGCGGCTCTAGAAGGGTCTGGGTTCATTTAGAAGGATCCGGGGAGGGTCTAGAAAGGTCTGGGGGCTTTTAGAAGGGTCCTGGGAGGCTCTAGAAGGGTCTGGGGGCTTTTAGAATGGTCCTGGGCGGCTCTAGAATGGTCTGGGGGCTTTTAGAATGATCCGGGGAGGGTCTAGAAAGGTCTGGGGGCCTTTAGAATGGTCCTGGGGGGCTCTAGAAGGGTCTGGGTGCTTTTAGAAGGGTCCTGGGAGGCTCTAGAAGGGACTGGGGGATTTTAGAAGGGTCCTGGGTGGCTCTAGAGGGTTCTGGGGGCTTTTAGAAGGGTCCTGGGGGACTCTAGAAGGGTCTGGGGGCTTTTAGAAGGGTCCTGGGATGCTCTAGAATTGTCTGGGTTCTTTTAGAAGGGTCCTCGGATGCTCTAGAAGGGTCTGGGGGCTTTTAGAAGGGTCCTGGGTGTCTCTAGAAGGGTCTGGGTGCTTTTAGAAGGGTCCTGGGGGGCTCTAGAAGGGTCTGGGTGCCTTTAGAGGGGTACTGGGGGGCTCTAGAATGTTCTGCTGGCTTTCAGAATGGTACTGGGGTCCTCTAGAAGGGTCTTGGGGCTTTTAGAATGGTCCGGGGGGTGCTCTAGAAGGGTCTGGGGTCTTTAGAAGGGTCCTGGGGTGCTCTAGAAGGGTCTGGGGACTTTTAGAAGGGTCCTGGGGTGCTCTAGAAGGGTCTGGGGGCTTTTAGAAGGGTCCTGGGTTTCTCTAGATGGGTCTGGGGGCTTTTAGAAGGGTCCTGGGAGGCTCTAGAAGGGTCTGGGGGCTTTTAGAAGGGTCCTGAGGTTCTCTAGAATGGTCTGGGGACTTATAGAAGGGTCCTGGGGGCCTCTAGAAGGGTCTGGAGGCTTTTAGAATAATCCGGGGAGGGTCTAGAAGGGTCTGGGGGCTTTTAGAAGGGTTCTGGATGTATCTAGAGGGTTCTGGGGGCTTTTAGAAGGGTCCTGGCGGCCTCTAGAAGGGTCTGAGTGCTTTTAGAAGGGCCCTGGGGGGCTCTAGAAGGGTCTGGGAGCTTTTAGAAGGGTCCTGGGGTGCTCTAGAAGGGTCTGGGGGCTTTTAGAAGGGTCCTTGGGGGATCTAGAAGGGTCTTGGGGCTTGTAGAAAGGTCCTGGGTGGCTCTAGAAGGGTCTGGGTGCTTTTAGAAGAGTCCTGGGGGTCTCTAGAATGGTCTGGGGGCTTTTAGAAGGGTCCTGGGGGGCTCTAGAAGGTTCTGGGCGCCTTTAGAATGGTACTGGGGGGCTCTAGAATGTTCTGCTGGCTTTCAGAAGGGTACTGGGGGCCTCTAGAAGGGTCTGGGGGCTTTTAGAATGGTCCAGGGGGTGCTCTAGAAGGGTCTGGGGGCTTTTAGAAGTGTCCTGGGATGCTCTAGAAGGGTCTGGGTACTTTTAGAAGGGTCCTGGGATGCTCTAGAAGGGTCTGGGGGCTTTTAGAAGGGTCCTGGGTTTCTCTAGATGGGTCTGGGGGCTTTTAGAAGGGTCCTGGGACGCTCTAGAAGGGTCTGGGGGCTTTTAGAAGGGTCCTGGGGGCCTCTAGAAGGGTCTGGAGGCTTTTAGAATAATCCGGGGAGGGTCTAGAAGGGTCTGGGTTCCTTTAGAAGGGTTCTGGGAGGTTTTAGAAGGTTCTGGGGTCTTTTAGAATGATCAGGGCAGGGTCTAGAAGGGTCTGGGTGCTTTTAGACGGGACCTGGGGGGCTCTAGAAGGGTCTGGAGGCTTTTAGAAGGATCCGGGGGGCTCTAGAAAGTTCTGGGGGCTTTTGAAGGGTCCTGGGAGGCTCTAGAAAGGTCTGGGGGCTTTTAGAAGGGTCCTGGGAGGCTCTAGAAGGGTCTGGGGGCTTTTAGAAGGGTCCTGGGGGGGCTCTAGAAGGGTCTGGTTGCTTTTAGAATGATCCGGGAGGGTCTAGAAGGGTCTGTGGGCTTTTAGAAGGATCCGCGGAGGGTCTAGAAGGGTCTGGGGGCTTTTAGAAGGGTCCTGGGTGTCTCTAGAAGGGTCTGGGGGTTTTAGAACTGACCTGGGGGGGCTCTAGAAGGTTCTGGGGGCTTTTAGAAGGATCCTGGGGACCTCTAGAAGGGTCTGGGGGCTTTTAGAATGGTCCGGGTAGGCTCTAGAAGGGTCTGTGTGCTTTTAGAAGGGTCCTGGGGGCCTCTAGAAGGGTCTGAGTGCTTTTAGAATGGTCCTGGGGGGCTCTAGAAGGGTCTGGGTGCTTTTAGAAGGATCCGGGGAGGGTCTAGAAGGGTCTGTGGGCTTTTAGAAGTATCCGCGGAGGGTCTAGAAGGGTCTGGGGGCTTTTAGAAGGGTCCTGGGTGTCTCTAGAAGGGTCTGGGGGTTTTAGAAAGGACCTGGGGGGGCTCTAGAAGGTTCTGGGGGCTTTCAGAACGGTCCTGGAGTTCTCTAGAAGGGTCTGGGGGCTTATAGAAGGGTCCTGGGGGGCTCTAGAAGGGTCTAGGTGCCATTAGAAGGGTCCTGGGGCGCTCTAGAATGTTCTGCTGGCTTTTAGAATGGTCCTGGGGTCCTCTAGAAGGGTCTGGGGGCTTTTAGAATGGTTCGGGGGGGGGCTCTAGAAGGGTCTGGGGGCTTGTAGAAGGGTCCTGGGGTGCTCTAGAAGTGTCTGGGGACTTTTAGAAGGGTCCTGGAGGCCTCTAGAAGGGTCTTGGATCTATTAGAGTGGTCCGGGGGGGCTCTAGAATGGTCTGGGTGCTTTTAGAAGGGTCCTGGGTGGCTCTAGAAGGGTCTGGGGTCTTTTAGAAGGGTCCTGGAGGCCTCTAGAAGGGTCTGGGATCTATTAGAGTGGTCCGGGGGGTCTCTAGAATGGTCTGGGTGCTTTTAGAAGGGTCCTGGGGGCCTCTAGAAGGGTCTGAGTGCTTTTAGAAGCGTCCTGGGTGCCTCTAGAAGGGTCTGGAGGCTTTTAGAATAATCCGGGGAGGGTCTAGAAAGGTCTGGGGGCTTTTAGAAGGGTCCTGGGAGGCTCTAGAAGGGTCTGGGGGCTTTTAGAATGATCCGGGGAGGGTCTAGAAGGGTCTGGGTGCCTTTAGAAGGGTCCTGGGGAACTCTAGAATGGTCTGGTAGCTTTTAGAAGGATCCAGGGAGGGTCTAGAAAGGTCTGGGGGCCTTTAGAAGGGTCCTGGGGGGCTCTAGAAAGGTCTGGGTGCTTTTAGAAGGGTCCTGGGAGGCTCTAGAAGGGTCTGGGGGCTTTTAGAAGGGTCCTGGGGGCCTCTAGAATGTTCTGGGTGCTTTTAGAAGGGTCCTGGGGGTCTCTAGAATGGTCTGGGGGCTTTTAGAAGGGTCCTGGGATGCTCTAGAAGGGTCTGGGTTCTTTTTGAAGGGTCCTAGGATGCTCTAGAAGGGTCTGGGGGCTTTTAGAAGGGTCCTGGTGGGCTCTAGAAGGTTCTGGGGGCATTCAGAAGGGTCCTGGGGGTCCCTAGAATGGTCTGGGTTCTTTTAGAAGGGTCCTGGGGGGCTCTAGATGGGTCTGGGTGCCTTTAGAAGGGTTCTGGGGGGCTCTAGAATGTTCTGCTGGCATTCAGAAGGGTCCTGGGTGCCTCTAGAATGGTCTGGGGGCTTTTAGAAGGGTCCGAGGTGGGCTCTAGAAGGGTCTGGGGGCTTTTAGAAGGGTCCTGGGAGGCTCTAGAAGTGTCTGGGTACTTTTAGAATGGCCTGGGGTGCTCTAGAAGGTTCTGGGGGCTTTCAGAAGGGTCCTGGGGGCCTCTAGAAAGGTCTAGGGTCTTTTAGAATGGTCCTGGGGGGCTCTAGATGGGTCTGGGTGCTTTTATAGGGTCCTTGGTGTCTGTAGAAGGGTCTGGGGTCTTTTAGAAGGGTCCTGGGGCGATCTAGAAGGGTCTGGGGGCTTATAGAAGGGTCCTGGGGGGCTCTAGAAGGGTCTGGAGGCCTTAAGATGGGCCCTGGGTGCCTCTAGAAGGGTCTGGGGGCTTTTAGAAGGGTCCTGGGGGGCTCTAGAATGGTTTGGAGGCTTTTAGAAGGGTCCTGGGGGGCTCTAGAAGGGTCTGGGTGCTTTTAGAAGGTTCCTGGGGGGCTCTAGAAGGTTCTGGGGTCTTTCAGAAGGGTCCAGGGGGCCTCTAGAAGGGTCTGGGGGCTTTTAGAAGGATCCTGGGAGGATCTAGAAGGGTCTGGGGGCTTTTAGAAGGATCTGGGGAGGGTCTAGAAGGGTCTGGGAGCTTGTAGAAGGGTCCTCGGGGGCTGTAGAAGGGTCTGGGGTCTTTTAGAAGGGTCCTGGGAGGCTCTAGAAGGGTCTGGGGGCTTTTAGAAGGGTCCCTGGGGGATCTAGAAGGGTCTGGGAGCTTGTAGCAAGGTCCTGGGAGGCTCTAGAAGTGCCTGGGTGCTTTTAGAAGGGTCCTGGGCGTCTCTAGAAGGGTCTTGGGGCTTTTAGAAGGGACCTGGGAGGCTCTAGAAGGGTCTGGGGACTTTTAGAAGGGTGCTGGGTGGCTCTAGAAGGGTCTGGGGGCTTTTAGAAAGGTCCTGGGGGTCTCTAGAAGGGTCTGGGTGCTTTTAGAAGGGTCCTGGGAGGCTCTAGAAGGGTCTGGGGGCTTTTAGAAGGGTCCTGGGTGGCTCTAGAAGGGTCTGGGGGCTTTTAGAATGGTCCTGGGAGGCTCTAGAATGGTCTGGGGGCTTTTAGAAGGGTGCTGGGTGGCTCTAGAAGGGTCTGGGGGCTTTTAGAAAGGTCCTGGGGGTCTCTAGAAGGGTCTGGGTGCCTTTAGAAGGGTCCTGGGAGGCTCTAGAAGGGTCTGGGTGCTTTTAGAAGGGTCCTGGGATGCTCTAGAAGAGTCTAGGGTATTTTAGAAGGGTCCTGGGGGGCTCTAGAGGGTTCTGGAGGCTTTCAGAAGGGTCCTGGGGGTCTCTAGAAGGGTCTGGCGGCTTTTAGAAGGGTCCTGGGAGGCTCTAGAAGGGTCTGGGCGCATTTAGAAGGGTCCTGTGGTGCTCTAGAAGGTTCTGGGGGCTTTCAGAAGGGTCCTGGGGGCCTCTAGAAGGGTCTAGGGGCTTTTAGAATGGTCCTGGGTAGCTCTAGATGGGTCTGGGTGCTTTTATAGGGTCCTTGGGGTCTGTAGAAGGGTCTGGGGTCTTTTAGAAGGGCCCTGGGGCGCTCTAGAAGGGTCTGGGGGCTTATAGAAGGGTCCTGGGTGGCTCTAGAAGGGTCTGGAGGCCTTAAGATGGGCCCTGGGTGCCTCTAGAAGTGTCTGGGGGCTTTTAGAAGGGTCCTGGGGGGCTCTAGAAGGGTCTGGGGACTTATAGAAGGGTCCTGGGGGGCTCTAGAAGGGTCTGGGTGCTTTTAGAAGGGTCCTGGGGGGCTCTAGAAGGTTCTGGGGGCTTTCAGAAGGGTCCAGGGGGCCTCTAGAAGGGTCTGGGGGCTTTTAGAATGGACCGGGGTGGCTCTAGAAGGGTCTGGGGTCTTTTAGAAG
>JAUNZM010002721.1:0-13227 GCA_033459285.1 Clamator glandarius | reverse complement strand
GGGACGGGGGTGCCTTAAGAGGGGCCCTAGGGGCCTCTAGAAGGGTCTGGGGGCTTTTAGAAGGGTCCTGGGGGGATCTAGAAGGGTCTGGGGGCTTTTAGAAGGGTCCTGGGTGGGTCTAGAATGCTCTGGGGGCTTTTAGAATGGTCCTGGGGGGCTCTAGAAGGGTCTGGGTGCTTTTAGAAGGATCCGGGGGAGGGTCTAGAAGGGTCTGGGGGCTTTAGAATGGTCCTGGGAGGCTCTAGAAGGGTCTGGGGTCTTTTAGAGGGATCCTGGGAGGGTCTAGAAGGGTCTGGGGGCTTTTAGAAGGGTCCTGGCGGGCTCTAGAAGGGTCTGGGTGCTTTTAGAATGGTCCTGAGGGGCTATAGAAGGGTCTGGGTGCTTTTTAGAACGGTCCTGGTGGGCTCTAGAAGAGTCTGGGGGCTTTTAGATGGGTCCTGGGGGGCTCTAGAAGGGTCTGGGGGCTTTGAGAAAAGGTCTTGGGGACATCTAGAAGGGTCTGGGGCTTTTAGAAGGGTCCTGGGGGCCTCTAAAAGGGTCTGGGGGCTTTTAGATGGGACCTGGGGGGCTCTAGAAGGGTCTGGGGGCTTTTAGAAGGGTCCTGGGGTGCTCTAGAAGGGTCTTGGGGCTTTCAGAAGGCTCCTGGTGGCCTCTAGAAGGGTCTGGGGGCTTTTAGAAGGCTGCTGGGGGCCTCTAGAAGGGGTCTGGGGGCTTTTAGAAGGGTCCTAGGGGGCTCTAGAAGGGTCTGGGGGCTTTTAGAAGGGTCCTGGGGTGTTCTAGAAGGGTCTTGGGGCTTTCAGAAGGGTCCTGGGGGGCTCTAGAAGGGTCTGGGGGCTTTTAGAAGGGTCCTGGGGACCTCTAGAAGGGTATGGGGGCTTTTAGAAGGGTCCTGGGGGGCTCTAGAAGGGTCTGGGGGCTTTTAGAATGGTCTTGGGGGCCTCTAAAAGGGTCTGGGGGATTTTAGAAGGTCCTGGGGGGCTCTAGAAGGGTCTGGGTGCTTTTTAGAAGGGTCCTGGGGGCCTCTAGAAGGGTCTGGTGCTTTTAGAAGGGTCCTGGGTGTATCTAGAAGGGTCTGGGCACTTTTAGAAGGTTCGTGGGTGGACTCTAGAAGGGTCTGGGGGCTTTCAGAAGGACCCTGGTTGGCCTCTAGAAGGGTCTGGGGGCTTTTAGAAGGGTCCTGGGGGGCTCTAGAGGGGTCTGGGGGCTTTTAGAAGGGTCCTGGGGGGCGCTAGAAGGGTCTGGGGGCTTTCAGATGGGTCCTGGGGGCCTCTAGAAAGGGTCTGGGGGCTTTTAGAAGGGTCCTGGAGGGCTCTAAAGGGGTCTGGGAGCTTTTAGAAGGGTCCTGGGAGACTCTAGAAGGTTCTGGGTGCTTTTAGATGGGACCTGGGGGCTCTAGAAGGGTCTGTGGGCTTTGAGAATGGTCCTGGGGGGCTCTAGGAGGGTCTGGGGGCTTTTTGAAGGGTCCTGGGGGGCTCTAGGAAGGGTCTGGGGGCTTTCACAAGGGTCCTGGGGGGCATCTAGAATTGGTCTGGGGGCTTTTAGAAAGGTCCTGGGGGCCTCTAGAAGGGTCTGGGTGCTTTTAGATGGGACCTGGGGGGCTCTAGAAGGGTCTGTGGGCTTTGAGAAAGGTCCTGGGGGGGCGCTAGAAAGGGGTTTGGGGGCTTTTAGAAGGGTCCTGGGGGGCTCTAGCAGGATCTGGGGGCTTTCAGAAGGGGCCCTGGTGGCCTCTAGTAAAGGACTGGGGGCTTTTAGAAGGGTCCTGGGGGCTCTAGAAGGGTCTGGGGTCTTTTAGAAGGGTCCCTGGTGGTCTCTAGAAGGGTCTGGTGTGCTTTTAGAAGGTTGCTGGGGGCTCTAGAAGGGTCTGGTGGTCTTTTAGAAGGGTCCTGGGGTGCTCTAGAAGTGTCTGGGGGCTTTTAGAAAGGGTCCTGGGAGGCTCTAGAAGGGTCTGGGGGCTTTTAGAAGGGTCCTGGGAGGCTCTAGAAGCGTCTGGGGGCTTTTTAGAAGGGTGCTGGGGTCTCTAGAAGGGTCTTGGGTCTTTTAGAAGGGTCCTGGGGACCTCTAGAAGGGTCTGGGTTCTTTGAGAAAGGTCCTGGGAGGCTCTAGAAAGGTCTGGGGCTTTTAGAAGGGTCCTGGGAGGCTCTAGAAGGGTCTGGGGGCTTTTAGAAGCGTCCTGGGCGTCTCTAGAAGGATCTGGGGGCTTTTAGAAGGGTCTTCGGGGGCTCTAGAAGGGTCTGGGGTCTTTTAGAAGGGTCCTGGGGGGCTCTAGAAGGGTCTGGGGGCTTTTAGAATGGCCCTGGGAGGCTCTAGAAGGGTCTGCGGGCTTTTTGAAGGGTCCTGGGGGGCTCTAGAAGGGTCTGGGGGCTTTCACAAGGGTCCTGGGGGGCTCTAGAATGGTCTGGCGGCTTTTAGAAGGGTCCTGGGTGGCTCTAGAAGGGTCTGGGGGCTTTTTAGAAGGGTCCTGGGGGGCCTCTAGAAGGGTCTGGGGGCTTTTAGAATGGGACCTGGGGGCTCTAGAAGGGTCTGCGGGCTTTTAGAAGGGTCCTGGGGGGCTCTAGAAAGGATCTGGGTGCTTTTTATAAGGGTCCTGGGGGCTCTAGAAGTGTCTGGGTGCTTTTAGAATGGTCCTGGGAGGCTCTAGAAGGGTCTGGGGGCTTTTAGAATGGTCCTGGGAGGCTCTAGAAGGGTCTGGGGGCTTTTAGAAGGGTCCTGGGAGGATCTAGAAGGGTCTGGGGGCTTTTAGAAGGGTCCTGGGTGGCTCTAGAGGGGTCTGGGGGCTTTTAGAAGGGTCCTGGGGGGCTCTAGAAGGGTCTGGGGGCTTTCAGAAGGGTCCTGGGGGCTCTAGAAGTGTCTGAGGTGCTTTTAGAAGGGTCCTGGGGGGCTCTAGAAGTGTCTGGGGGCTTTTAGAATGGTCCTGGGAGGCTCTAGAAGGGCCTGGGGGCTTTTAGAAGGGTCCTGGGAGGCTCTAGAAGCGTCTGGGGGCTTTTAGAAGGGTGCTGGGGGGCTCTAGAAGGGTCTGGGGGCTTTTAGAAGGGGTCCTGGGGACCTCTAGAAGGGGTCTGGGTTCTTTGAGAAATGTCCTGGGGGACTCTAGAAAGGGTCTGGGGTCTTTTAGAAGGGTCCTGGGAGGCTCTAGAAGGGTCTGGGGGCTTTTAGAAGCGTCCTGGGAATCTCTAGAAGGATCTGGGGGCTTTTAGAAGGGTCTTGGGGGGCTCTAGAAGGGTCTGGGGTCTTTTAGAAGGGTCCTGGGGGCCTCTAGAAGGGTCTGAGGGCTTTTAGAATGGTCCTGGGGGGCTCTAGAAGGGTCTGGGGGCTTTCAGAAGGGTCCTGGGGGGCCTCTAGAAGGGTCTGGGGGCTTTTAGAAGTCTGCTGGGGGCCTCTAGAAGGTCTGGGGGCTTTCAGAAGGGTCCTGGGGGGCTCTAGAAGGGTCTGGGGGCTTTTATAAGGGGGTCCTTGGAAGGGTATGGGTGTTTTAGAAGGGTCCTGGGCGACTCTAGAAAGGTCTGGAGGCTTTCAGAAGGGTCCTGGGGGCCTCTAGAAGGGTCTGGGGGCTTTTAGAAGGCTGCTGGGGGGCTCTAGAAGGGTCTGGGGGCTTTCAGAAGGGTCCTGGGGGGCTCTAGAAGGGTCTGGGGGCTTTTAGAAGGGTCCTGGGGGGCTCTAGAAGGGTCTGGGGGCTTTTAGAAGGGTCCTGGGGACCTCTAGAAGGGTATGGGGGCTTTTAGAAGGGTCCTGGGGGGCCTCAAAAAGGGTCTGGGTGCTTTCAGGATGGTCCTGGGGGGCTCTAGAAGGGTCTGGGGTCTTTTAGAAGGGTCTTGGGGGCCTCTAGAAGGGTCTGGGGGCTTTTAGAATGTCCTGGGGGCCTCTAGAAAGGTCTGGGGGCTTTCAGAATGGTCCTGGGGGGCTCTAGAAGGCTCTGGGGTCTTTTAGAAGGGTGCTGGGGGCCTCTAGAATGGTCTGGGGTCTTTCCAAAGGGTCGTGGGGGGCTCTAGAAAGTCTGGGCCCTTTTAGAAGGGTCCTATGGGGCTCTAGAAGAGTCTGGGTGCTTTTAGATGGGACCGGGGGGCGTCTAGAAGGGTCTGGGGGCTTTGAGAAAGGTCCTGGGGGGCTCTAGAAGGGTCTGGGCGCATTTTGAAGGGTCCTGTGGGGCTCTAGAAGGATCTGGGGGCTTTTAGAAGGGCCCTGGTGGCCTCTAGAAGGGTCTGGGGGCTTTTAGAAGGGTCCTGGGGGGCTCTAGAAGGGTCTGGGGCTTTTAGAAGGTCCTGGGGGGCTCTAGAAGGGTCTGGGGGCTTTCAGAAGAGTCCTGGGTGGCTCTAGAAGGGTCTGGGGGCTTTTAGAAGGGTCCTGGAGGCTTCTAGGAGGGTCTGGGGGCTTTTAGAAGGGTCCTGGGGGGCTCTAGAGGGGTCTGGGGGCTTTCAGAAGGGTCCGGGGGTGCTCTAGAAGGGTCTGGGGGCTTTTACAATGGACCTGGGTGGCTCTAGAAGGGTCTGGGTGCATTTAGAAGGGTCCTGGTTACCTCTAGAAGTGTCTGGGGGCTTTCAGAATGGTCCTGGGGGGCTCTAGAAGGGTCTGGGGGCTTTTAGAAGGGTCCTGGAGGGATCTAAAAGGGTCTGGGGGCTTTTAGAAGGGTCCTGGGTGGCTCTAAAAGGGTCTGGGGGCTTTCAGAAGGGTCCTGGGGGCCTCTAGAAGGATCTGGGTGCTTTTAGAAGGGTCCTTGGGTACTCTAGTAGGGTCTGGGGGCTTTTAGAAGGGTCTTGATGGCTTCTAGAAGGGTCTGGGGTCTTTTAGAAGGGTCCTGGGGGGCTCTAGAAGAGTCTGGGGTCTTTTAGAAGGGTCCTGGGTGGATCTAGAAGGGTCTGGGGGCTTTCACAAGGGTCCTGGGGGGCTCTAGAAGGGTCTGGGTGCTTTTAGAATGGTCCTGGGGGGCTCTAGAAGGGTCTGGGGGCTTTTGGAACGGTCCTGGGGGGCTCTAGAAGAGTCTGGGGGCTTTTAGATGGGTCCTGGGGGGCTCTAGAAGGGTCTGGGGGCTTTGAGAAAGGTCTTGCGGACCTGTAGAAGGGTCTGGGGGCTTTTAGAAGGGTCCTGGGGGCCTCTAAAAGGGTCTGGGGGCTTTTAGATGGGACCTGGGGGGCTCTAGAAGGGTCTGGGGGCTTTTAGAAGGGTCCTGGGGTGCTCTAGAAGGGTCTTGGGGCTTTCAGAAGGGTCCTGGGGGCCTCTAGAAGGGTCTGGGGGCTTTTAGAAGGCTGCTGGGGGCCTCTAGAAGGGTCTGGGGGCTTTTAGAAGGGTCCTAGGGGGCTCTAGAAGGGTCTGGGGGCTTTTAGAAGGGTCCTGGGGTGTTCTAGAAGGGTCTTGGGGCTTTCAGAAGGGTCCTGGGGGGCTCTAGAAGGGTCTGGGGGCTTTTAGAAGGGTCCTGGGGACCTCTAGAAGGGTATGGGGGCTTTTAGAAGGGTCCTGGGGGGCTCTAGAAGGGTCTGGGGGCTTTTAGAATGGTCTTGGGGGCCTCTAAAAGGGTCTGGGGGATTTTAGAAGGTCCTGGGGGGCTCTAGAAGGGTCTGGGTGCTTTTAGAAGGGTCCTGGGGGCCTCTAGAAGGGTCTGGGTGCTTTTAGAAGGGTCCTGGGTGTATCTAGAAGGGTCTGGGGGCTTTTAGAAGGTTCGTGGGGGACTCTAGAAGGGTCTGGGGGCTTTCAGAAGGACCCTGGTGGCCTCTAGAAGGGTCTGGGGGCTTTTGGAACAGTCGTGGGGGGCTCTAGAAGGGTCTGGGGTCTATTAGAAGTGTCCTGGGTGACTCTAGAAGGGTCTGGGGGCTTTTAGAAGGGTCCTGGGGGGCTCTAGAGGGGTCTGGGGGCTTTTAGAAGGGTCCTGGGGGGCGCTAGAAGGGTCTGGGGGCTTTCAGATGGGTCCTGGGGGCCTCTAGAAGGGTCTGGGGGCTTTTAGAAGGGTCCTGGAGGGCTCTAAAGGGGTCTGGGAGCTTTTAGAAGGGTCCTGGGAGACTCTAGAAGGTTCTGGGTGCTTTTAGATGGGACCTGGGGGGCTCTAGAAGGGTCTGTGGGCTTTGAGAAAGGTCCTGGGGGGCTCTAGGAGGGTCTGGGGGCTTTTTGAAGGGTCCTGGGGGGCTCTAGGAGGGTCTGGGGGCTTTCACAAGGGTCCTGGGGGGCTCTAGAATGGTCTGGGGGCTTTTAGAAAGGTCCTGGGGGCCTCTAGAAGGGTCTGGGTGCTTTTAGATGAGACCTGGGGGGCTCTAGAAGGGTCTGTGGGCTTTGAGAAAGGTCCTGGGGGGCGCTAGAAGGGTTTGGGGGCTTTTAGAAGGGTCCTGGGGGGCTCTAGCAGGATCTGGGGGCTTTCAGAAGGGCCCTGGTGGCCTCTAGAAGGGACTGGGGGCTTTTAGAAGGGTCCTGGGGGCTCTAGAAGGGTCTGGGGTCTTTTAGAAGGGCCCTGGTGGTCTCTAGAAGGGTCTGGGTGCTTTTAGAAGGTTGCTGGGGGGCTCTAGAAGTGTCTGGGGGCTTTTAGAATGGTCCTGGGAGGCTCTAGAAGGGTCTGGGGGCTTTTAGAAGGGTCCTGGGAGGCTCTAGAAGCGTCTGGGGGCTTTTAGAAGGGTGCTGGGGGTCTCTAGAAGGGTCTGGGGTCTTTTAGAAGGGTCCTGGGGACCTCTAGAAGGGTCTGGGTTCTTTGAGAAAGGTCCTGGGAGGCTCTAGAAAGGTCTGGGGCTTTTAGAAGGGTCCTGGGAGGCTCTAGAAGGGTCTGGGGGCTTTTAGAAGCGTCCTGGGCGTCTCTAGAAGGATCTGGGGGCTTTTAGAAGGGTCTTCGGGGGCTCTAGAAGGGTCTGGGGTCTTTTAGAAGGGTCCTGGGGGGCTCTAGAAGGGTCTGGGGGCTTTTAGAATGGTCCTGGGAGGCTCTAGAAGGGTCTGGGGGCTTTTAGAAGGCTGCTGGGGGCCTCTAGAAGGGTCTGGGGGCTTTTAGAAGGGTCCTGGGATTCTCTAGAAGCGTCTGGGGGCTTTTAGAAGGGTGCTGGGGGGCTCTAGAAGGGTCTGTGGTCTTTGAGAAAGGTCCTGGGGGGCTCTAGAAGGGTCTGGGGGCTTTTTGAAGGGTCCTGGGGGGCTCTAGAAGGGTCTGGGGGCTTTCACAAGGGTCCTGGGTGGCTCTAAAAGGGTCTGGGGGCTTTCAGAAGGGTCCTGGGGGCCTCTAGAAGGATCTGGGTGCTTTTAGAAGGGTCCTGGGGGGCTCTAGTAGGGTCTGGGGGCTTTTAGAAGGGTCTTGATGGCTTCTAGAAGGGTCTGGGGGCTTTTAGAAGGGTCCTGGGGGGCTCTAGAAGAGTCTGGGGTCTTTTAGAAGGGTCCTGGGTGGATCTAGAAGGGTCTGGGGGCTTTCACAAGGGTCCTGGGGGGCTCTAGAAGGGTCTGGGTGCTTTTAGAATGGTCCTGGGGGGCTCTAGAAGGGTCTGGGGGCTTTTGGAACGGTCCTGGGGGGCTCTAGAAGAGTCTGGGGGCTTTTAGATGGGTCCTGGGGGGCTCTAGAAGGGTCTGGGGGCTTTGAGAAAGGTCTTGGGGACCTCTAGAAGGGTCTGGGGGCTTTTAGAAGGGTCCTGGGGGCCTCTAAAAGGGTCTGGGGGCTTTTAGATGGGACCTGGGGGGCTCTAGAAGGGTCTGGGGGCTTTTAGAAGGGTCCTGGGGTGCTCTAGAAGGGTCTTGGGGCTTTCAGAAGGGTCCTGGGGGCCTCTAGAAGGGTCTGGGGGCTTTTAGAAGGCTGCTGGGGGCCTCTAGAAGGGTCTGGGGGCTTTTAGAAGGGTCCTAGGGGGCTCTAGAAGGGTCTGGGGGCTTTTAGAAGGGTCCTGGGGTGTTCTAGAAGGGTCTTGGGGCTTTCAGAAGGGTCCTGGGGGGCTCTAGAAGGGTCTGGGGGCTTTTAGAAGGGTCCTGGGGACCTCTAGAAGGGTATGGGGGCTTTTAGAAGGGTCCTGGGGGGCTCTAGAAGGGTCTGGGGGCTTTTAGAATGGTCTTGGGGGCCTCTAAAAGGGTCTGGGGGATTTTAGAAGGTCCTGGGGGGCTCTAGAAGGGTCTGGGTGCTTTTAGAAGGGTCCTGGGGGCCTCTAGAAGGGTCTGGGTGCTTTTAGAAGGGTCCTGGGTGTATCTAGAAGGGTCTGGGGGCTTTTAGAAGGTTCGTGGGGGACTCTAGAAGGGTCTGGGGGCTTTCAGAAGGACCCTGGTGGCCTCTAGAAGGGTCTGGGGGCTTTTGGAACAGTCGTGGGGGGCTCTAGAAGGGTCTGGGGTCTATTAGAAGTGTCCTGGGTGACTCTAGAAGGGTCTGGGGGCTTTTAGAAGGGTCCTGGGGGGCTCTAGAGGGGTCTGGGGGCTTTTAGAAGGGTCCTGGGGGGCGCTAGAAGGGTCTGGGGGCTTTCAGATGGGTCCTGGGGGCCTCTAGAAGGGTCTGGGGGCTTTTAGAAGGGTCCTGGAGGGCTCTAAAGGGGTCTGGGAGCTTTTAGAAGGGTCCTGGGAGACTCTAGAAGGTTCTGGGTGCTTTTAGATGGGACCTGGGGGGCTCTAGAAGGGTCTGTGGGCTTTGAGAAAGGTCCTGGGGGGCTCTAGGAGGGTCTGGGGGCTTTTTGAAGGGTCCTGGGGGGCTCTAGGAGGGTCTGGGGGCTTTCACAAGGGTCCTGGGGGGCTCTAGAATGGTCTGGGGGCTTTTAGAAAGGTCCTGGGGGCCTCTAGAAGGGTCTGGGTGCTTTTAGATGGGACCTGGGGGGCTCTAGAAGGGTCTGTGGGCTTTGAGAAAGGTCCTGGGGGGCGCTAGAAGGGTTTGGGGGCTTTTAGAAGGGTCCTGGGGGGCTCTAGCAGGATCTGGGGGCTTTCAGAAGGGCCCTGGTGGCCTCTAGAAGGGACTGGGGGCTTTTAGAAGGGTCCTGGGGGCTCTAGAAGGGTCTGGGGTCTTTTAGAAGGGCCCTGGTGGTCTCTAGAAGGGTCTGGGTGCTTTTAGAAGGTTGCTGGGGGGCTCTAGAAGTGTCTGGGGGCTTTTAGAATGGTCCTGGGAGGCTCTAGAAGGGTCTGGGGGCTTTTAGAAGGGTCCTGGGAGGCTCTAGAAGCGTCTGGGGGCTTTTAGAAGGGTGCTGGGGGTCTCTAGAAGGGTCTGGGGTCTTTTAGAAGGGTCCTGGGGACCTCTAGAAGGGTCTGGGTTCTTTGAGAAAGGTCCTGGGAGGCTCTAGAAAGGTCTGGGGCTTTTAGAAGGGTCCTGGGAGGCTCTAGAAGGGTCTGGGGGCTTTTAGAAGCGTCCTGGGCGTCTCTAGAAGGATCTGGGGGCTTTTAGAAGGGTCTTCGGGGGCTCTAGAAGGGTCTGGGGTCTTTTAGAAGGGTCCTGGGGGGCTCTAGAAGGGTCTGGGGGCTTTTAGAATGGTCCTGGGAGGCTCTAGAAGGGTCTGGGGGCTTTTAGAAGGGTCCTGGGAGGCTCTAGAAGAGTCTGGGGGCTTTTAGAAGGGTGCTGGGGGGCTCTAGAAGGGTCTGTGGGCTTTGAGAAAGGTCCTGGGGGGCTCTAGAAGGGTCTGGGGGCTTTTTGAAGGGTCCTGGGGGGCTCTAGAAGGGTCTGGGGGCTTTCACAAGGGTCCTGGGGGGCTCTAGAATGGTCTGGCGGCTTTTAGAAGGGTCCTGGGGGGGTTTTGAAGGGTCTGGGGGCTTTTAGAAGGGTCCTGGGGGCCTCTAGAAGGGTCTGGGGGCTTTTAGATGGGACCTGGGGGGCTCTAGAAGGGTCTGCGGGCTTTTAGAAGGGTCCTGGGGGGCTCTAGAAAGATCTGGGTGCTTTTAGAATGGTCCTGGGAGGCTCTAGAAGGGTCTGGGGGCTTTTAGAATGGTCCTGGGAGGCTCTAGAAGGGTCTGGGGGCTTTTAGAAGGGTCCTGGGAGGATCTAGAAGGGTCTGGGGGCTTTTAGAAGGGTCCTGGGTGGCTCTAGAGGGGTCTGGGGGCTTTTAGAAGGGTCTTGGGGGGCTCTAGAAGGGTCTGGGGGCTTTCAGAAGGGTCCTGGGGGCTCTAGAAGGGCCTGAGGGCTTTTAGAAGGGTCCTGGGGGGCTCTAGAAGTGTCTGGGGGCTTTTAGAATGGTCCTGGGAGGCTCTAGAAGGGCCTGGGGGCTTTTAGAAGGGTCCTGGGAGGCTCTAGAAGCGTCTGGGGGCTTTTAGAAGGGTGCTGGGGGGCTCTAGAAGGGTCTGGGGTCTTTTAGAATGGTCCTGGGGGGCTCTAGAAGGGTCTGGGGGCTTTCAGAAGGGTCCTGGGGGCCTCTAGAAGGGTCTGGGGGCTTTTAGAAGTCTGCTGGGGGCCTCTAGAAGGGTCTGGGGGCTTTCAGAAGGGTCCTGGGGGGCTCTAGAAGGGTCTGGGGGCTTTTAGAAGGGTCCTGGGGACCTCTAGAAGGGTATGGGTGTTTTAGAAGGGTCCTGGGCGACTCTAGAAAGGTCTGGAGGCTTTCAGAAGGGTCCTGGGGGCCTCTAGAAGGGTCTGGGGGCTTTTAGAAGGCTGCTGGGGGGCTCTAGAAGGGTCTGGGGGCTTTCAGAAGGGTCCTGGGGGGCTCTAGAAGGGTCTGGGTGCTTTTAGAAGGGTCCTGGGGGGCTCTAGAAGGGTCTGGGGGCTTTTAGAAGGGTCCTGGGGACCTCTAGAAGGGTATGGGGGCTTTTAGAAGGGTCCTGGGGGGCTCAAAAAGGGTCTGGGTGCTTTCAGGATGGTCCTGGGGGGCTCTAGAAGGGTCTGGGGTCTTTTAGAAGGGTCTTGGGGGCCTCTAGAAGGGTCTGGGGGCTTTTAGAATGTCCTGGGGGCCTCTAGAAGGGTCTGGGGGCTTTCAGAATGGTCCTGGGGGGCTCTAGAAGGCTCTGGGGTCTTTTAGAAGGGTGCTGGGGGCCTCTAGAATGGTCTGGGGTCTTTCCAAAGGGTCGTGGGGGGCTCTAGAAAGTCTGGGCCCTTTTAGAAGGGTCCTATGGGGCTCTAGAAGAGTCTGGGTGCTTTTAGATGGGACCGGGGGGCGTCTAGAAGGGTCTGGGGGCTTTGAGAAAGGTCCTGGGGGGCTCTAGAAGGGTCTGGGCGCATTTTGAAGGGTCCTGTGGGGCTCTAGAAGGATCTGGGGGCTTTTAGAAGGGCCCTGGTGGCCTCTAGAAGGGTCTGGGGGCTTTTAGAAGGGTCCTGGGGGGCTCTAGAAGGGTCTGGGGCTTTTAGAAGGGTCCTGGGGGGCTCTAGAAGGGTCTGGGGGCTTTCAGAAGAGTCCTGGGTGGCTCTAGAAGGGTCTGGGGGCTTTTAGAAGGGTCCTGGAGGCTTCTAGGAGGGTCTGGGGGCTTTTAGAAGGGTCCTGGGGGGCTCTAGAGGGGTCTGGGGGCTTTCAGAAGGGTCCGGGGGTGCTCTAGAAGGGTCTGGGGGCTTTTACAATGGACCTGGGTGGCTCTAGAAGGGTCTGGGTGCATTTAGAAGGGTCCTGGTTACCTCTAGAAGTGTCTGGGGGCTTTCAGAATGGTCCTGGGGGGGTCTAGAAGGGTCTGGGGGCTTTTAGAAGGGTCCTGGAGGGATCTAAAAGGGTCTGGGGGCTTTTAGAAGGGTCCTGGGTGGCTCTAAAAGGGTCTGGGGGCTTTCAGAAGGGTCCTGGGGGCCTCTAGAAGGATCTGGGTGCTTTTAGAAGGGTCCTGGGGGGCTCTAGTAGGGTCTGGGGGCTTTTAGAAGGGTCTTGATGGCTTCTAGAAGGGTCTGGGGTCTTTTAGAAGGGTCCTGGGGGGCTCTAGAAGAGTCTGGGGTCTTTTAGAAGGGTCCTGGGTGGATCTAGAAGGGTCTGGGGGCTTTCACAAGGGTCCTGGGGGGCTCTAGAAGGGTCTGGGTGCTTTTAGAATGGTCCTGGGGGGCTCTAGAAGGGTCTGGGGGCTTTTGGAACGGTCCTGGGGGGCTCTAGAAGAGTCTGGGGGCTTTTAGATGGGTCCTGGGGGGCTCTAGAAGGGTCTGGGGGCTTTGAGAAAGGTCTTGGGGACCTCTAGAAGGGTCTGGGGGCTTTTAGAAGGGTCCTGGGGGCCTCTAAAAGGGTCTGGGGGCTTTTAGATGGGACCTGGGGGGCTCTAGAAGGGTCTGGGGGCTTTTAGAAGGGTCCTGGGGTGCTCTAGAAGGGTCTTGGGGCTTTCAGAAGGGTCCTGGGGGCCTCTAGAAGGGTCTGGGGGCTTTTAGAAGGCTGCTGGGGGCCTCTAGAAGGGTCTGGGGGCTTTTAGAAGGGTCCTAGGGGGCTCTAGAAGGGTCTGGGGGCTTTTAGAAGGGTCCTGGGGTGTTCTAGAAGGGTCTTGGGGCTTTCAGAAGGGTCCTGGGGGGCTCTAGAAGGGTCTGGGGGCTTTTAGAAGGGTCCTGGGGACCTCTAGAAGGGTATGGGGGCTTTTAGAAGGGTCCTGGGGGGCTCTAGAAGGGTCTGGGGGCTTTTAGAATGGTCTTGGGGGCCTCTAAAAGGGTCTGGGGGATTTTAGAAGGTCCTGGGGGGCTCTAGAAGGGTCTGGGTGCTTTTAGAAGGGTCCTGGGTGTATCTAGAAGGGTCTGGGGGCTTTTAGAAGGTTCGTGGGGGACTCTAGAAGGGTCTGGGGGCTTTCAGAAGGACCCTGGTGGCCTCTAGAAGGGTCTGGGGGCTTTTGGAACAGTCGTGGGGGGCTCTAGAAGGGTCTGGGGTCTATTAGAAGTGTCCTGGGTGACTCTAGAAGGGTCTGGGGGCTTTTAGAAGGGTCCTGGGGGGCTCTAGAGGGGTCTGGGGGCTTTTAGAAGGGTCCTGGGGGGCGCTAGAAGGGTCTGGGGGCTTTCAGATGGGTCCTGGGGGCCTCTAGAAGGGTCTGGGGGCTTTTAGAAGGGTCCTGGAGGGCTCTAAAGGGGTCTGGGAGCTTTTAGAAGGGTCCTGGGAGACTCTAGAAGGTTCTGGGTGCTTTTAGATGGGACCTGGGGGGCTCTAGAAGGGTCTGTGGGCTTTGAGAAAGGTCCTGGGGGGCTCTAGGAGGGTCTGGGGGCTTTTTGAAGGGTCCTGGGGGGCTCTAGGAGGGTCTGGGGGCTTTCACAAGGGTCCTGGGGGGCTCTAGAATGGTCTGGGGGCTTTTAGAAAGGTCCTGGGGGCCTCTAGAAGGGTCTGGGTGCTTTTAGATGAGACCTGGGGGGCTCTAGAAGGGTCTGTGGGCTTTGAGAAAGGTCCTGGGGGGCGCTAGAAGGGTTTGGGGGCTTTTAGAAGGGTCCTGGGGGGCTCTAGCAGGATCTGGGGGCTTTCAGAAGGGCCCTGG